>OX940983.1:584120-791336 GCA_954871275.1 Leptopterna dolabrata
AACGCTGCAAATCCCTGCACAACGGTTTATTATTTTGTATAGAATACCCTTCTGTTACAGATCACATCTCTATGTATAGATAACCCGTCTATATAATATGATATGTACTATTCTATTATATGCATATTATGTAGATCGCAGACACTCCGTAGGTTAGTACCTAACCCCGTACTCGTTACTAGTTACCTACCTAAATCACGAGTTAAATGTTGCTAAAATAATTCTGCTGATGACAAACAGTACGTAACAAAAAGAAACACACATAATGAAGTTCTGAAAAGAAATTGTTGATGAGGAGTGAAAAAAGTTGCAAAAGTACCTACCAACAAACTCCAGCCCCTTCTACGTAGATGGTATAATTTACCGTTGTGTAATAATTTACCGTTGAGTAATGATTTACCGTAGTAATAATTTACCCATCAATAATACTTCAACGTTTGTTCAAGTTTCACTACCTACCAACAAACTCCAATAGAGCCATCATTTTTCAAATTAAATAATATCACAGAACAACCAACTCGACTTCATACTCCGCCAATATAATCAGGTGATCCCTACCAATGATTGGCCGTATTCACAAATTCCTATTGTGGGCGCGTCTCTGGTTACGAGATTTGGTTTGGATTGTATACAATTTCATTCAAACTGGAGTCGAAAATGCCTGTCGGTGCAAACTTCGGGGCCTTACTGTGAACGAACGGCTGGACGTACGATGCTCCGGATGGTCTTAAAAAACTCGCAAGTTCAAGAACTATTTAAAACCGTAAAAATATTTACGTAAAAAAATGGTATAGGCGTTTTGAAAATTTCAACCCCTATTTTGAACCCCTTAGAGATGACTCACAGTAACGTCGAGCTTCGAGGACCAACTAGACGCCGAACGGAACCTATAACCCGAATTTCATCAATTTTTTTTCATGGTAACTAAGAAAAGTGGCCCGTACGGCGTACGGCGGACAGACAGAAATATTTTTATTGCAGTTTTGGATTCTACATTATCTTGAAACGTAAACCATCAAATTTTGAGGGGGGGTAAGAATTTTTTTTTTCATGCTCGATTCCAATGGTTCATTATTGAAAATAATAAACCAAAAGAGTGTTTGTCAATGGTATCCAATTCGAGTCCGAAATAGCAAAAAAAACCAGTCATGCAGCATGACTTAATGAGCGAATTTTCAAAGAAATATTCGAATTAATGGCTATGGTTTTGAATAAAGGAAAACTTCGGTCTAAAATTTGGTTTTCTATGTATATTCTCTTCGTATTTATTTTAATTTGTACGTTTTGTCCATCCTGATTCTACCGTTTGTTATGAGTAGATTCCTTGTTCCTTCTGAATGGCCTTTCCTCTTGACTACGATTTCAGGCCTGGTATCTAAAACCAGTTCAAGATTTGCTCTACTAGGTAGGTAGATCCTTCCTTCTTCATTGATATTATTTTTATCATGTTAAGTACCTACCTACCTTTGAATATCAAATATTCGTATGATACTGATAATAAATTGATAAGATACCTACCTAACCTTCTTCCTCCTACTGTTAGTACCTAAATTGAATAATTTGAAATAGATTTTTTCTTTCGTCTTCCTTCTAGTAATACGTGGGCCGGTACTTGTCTATCTATGAAGGTATCATAACAATAAATTATATGTCAAATGGGAAATTCAAGGAGTTGTACTAATCGTTTGCCTCCCCCTTTTTTGCTTCGAACTCTCGTCTTCAATTAATACTTCTCACATTTTTCAATCTGACCACTCTAAGGGGGTGGGGGGTAAGAGTTTAAAGATTATCCTAGTTTTGGGTAATTTTTGCGCACTTTAAATGCTCTAATTTAAGAACGGATTTAGATATCTAAAATCCGATTTCACCATCGTGTTCAGCGTGCAAAAACCTTTAAAATGAGGGGTCACTTGTTAGAAAATAACATTTTGGGGATTTTTGGGTAATTTTTGCGCACTTTAAATGCTCTAATTTGAGAACGGATCAAGATATCTAAAATCCGATTCCACCATCGTGTTCAGCGTGCAAAAACCTTTAAAATGATGGGTCACTTGTTGGAAAATAACATTTTGGGGATTTTTGGGTAATTTTTGCGCACTTTAAATGCGCCAAAACCCTCCTTAGAGTAGGCCAATTTCGCCCATCTTCGAACTTAGCCTTTCGATTGCCAAGATAGATTTTTTGTGCAAATTTGAGCTGTTTATCTCAATTCTATCGAGAGTTATCGTCTGGAGTGACACATATATATATATATACATATAAAATTCACCTGTATCATCACTGCGTTCCGTATCAACTCGGAGCGATCCGATAGCGATCCGATCAGCCGTGAAAATGTCCTCGTTGCAACAAGTCGCTGCTGCGTACATTTTTATCCACTTGTTAACCAAAGATAAAAAAGGAACAATTGATATACTCTAATATTAAAATAGTTGTATATAAAAATAGTACAAGAAATTTCTTGTTGATGAAAGAAGTATAAAATACGGAAGTATTTCGTTCCGTCGTTACACGAGATTATTACTCTTTCTCATTTTGCGCGTTATCAAGTGGTTTTCCCGAGGGAAACTTTCTCCCTTTGGGGAAATTTAAAAGTGGTTGGTGGAAGGGTGGTCGACTCCGACGATGTTCGCAATCACTTATACAACGAAATATTAATGGTGAATTATCGACTTATGAGTATATGAGAAAAGTTAGTGTGAAATTTGGGGGCTTATGGGACAAACACGATCAGAAAAAATAAATGTGATGTAATTGTTCCCGACTGTAATGTGATGAATGTAATGTGACGTAACTATTGTTCCTGACGATCAACCAATTTGGCTGTGAATGTTTAGTCTATACTTCTTTTAGCGAATTTTCGAAGAAAAGGAAGAAGCTATTGTTCTCGGTCCAAAATTTTTAAAACTCGAATTTCCGAAAGATTTTTATACCAAAATCCGTTTCAGACCATCCTGAATTCCCTGCCGAAAGACACCAAAAATTATATGTATATATATATATATATATATATATATTTCTTCGTATTCTTCACAATACGTGGGGTACAGATCAGGTGAGTGGCTCCTAAAACGCAACATGCCGCTCACCACCATCACCATCATCACGACAATCCAAAGTGGGGAAACCCCATTCTCATGATGACGTCACAGCACTTCGTTTATTGAAGCGGAATTTAATGTACTCGAAAAATTTAATCTTCGTGAAGATCACATCAACTTCTTACGGTTAGTACGGTGGAAATTAGATCTGGGAGCCACTCAGCTGATCTGGAGCCTGTGCATCGTCAAGATGACGTCCTAAGGAGGCTACATGCCGAACTTCAACTTCTTACGGTTAATAGGGCGCAAATTAGATCTGGGAGCCACTCAGCTGATCTGTACCATGTGCATCGTCAAGATGACGTCCTAAGGAGGCTACATGCCGAACTTCAACTTCTTACGGTTAATAGGGCGGAAATTAGATGTGGGAGCCACTCAGCTGATCTGGACCCTGTGCATCGTCAGGATGACGTCCTAAGGAGGCTACATGCCGAATTTCAACTTCTTACGGTTAATAGGGCGGAAATTAGATCTGAGAGCCACTCAGCTGATCTGGACCCTGTGCATCGTCAAGATGACGTCCTAAGGAGGCTACATGCCGAATTTCCACTTCTTACGGTTAATAGGGCGGAAATTAGATGTGGGAGCCACTCAGCTGATCTGGACCCTGTGCATCGTCAGGATGACGTCCTAAGGAGACTGCATGCCGAATTTCAACTTCCTACGGTTAATAGGGCGGAAATTAGATGTGGGAGCCACTCAGCTGATCTGGACCCTGTGCATCGTCAACGATTTATTGTCCCAACGTTTCGGCCATTTATTTAGCCATTATCAAGGGCTACAACAGAAACATAAACAATTCGGACTTAGAATAAGAGAGTATCTAGCTTACAGTGTCTAATGGCAAAGATCTTAAAGGGTTAACATTTGGTGTACAATAAAAATCATACCTGAAAGAATTATGAGAAATGTGTACTTACAGAGCTGTGAGTTTCTTCCAAAAACAACAATAATACACAATTTACAGCACAGTCTATATTGAGAAAGTAGACTCTTGTGAATAAATAGTTTTAGCACAACTTGCTGCTTTGGCTTACACTACTCAACTGAAGAGTTGGGCGGTTTGCCTCAAGGGTTTGCAGACCTAACGGTACATGCCAACAAAGGGCTACCTAGTTGCTAGCAGAAGGGGGTGAAGGGGTCACAGGGGTTGTTCTCGGATTTTCCTTAAAAACTGTATGAATAGCATTACTATAAACTTTACTTAAATTTTTTACGTCTGATCTCTTATTCACAACAGATTCCCTATTCCTTTCTATTAAAATCATTTCCCTAATCTCACGTTTAGATTCATCCCTCTCATACCCTACGATTTTAGTGTCTTCAAATCTGAATGTATGGCCTTCCCCTCTAGCATGAGTTCTAAGAGCAGTTGAGTCGGCAGAATTTGGTTGTTTAATGAGGGTGTTGACGCTGTTTTTATGGGCGTTCAATCTAATTTTTAGGTGAGAGTGTGTGTGGCCTATGTATGATTTCCCACATTGGCAAGGGATTTGATAAAGCAAGTCGGATTTCATGGAATCTGGAACTGGGTCTTTATTTTTAGAAAAATGAAGCTTGTCAAGGGTGGAGTAATTTTTGAAAGCAATTTTGGCTGAATCATTCGTTGCAGATAAAATTTTATTGAGCTTTTCTGAAAGGGTCTTTATATACGGAAGAGAGAAATATCTACAAGATTTGTTTGGATGGTCGAGGGAGTTAGTATTTGCAGTATTATCTGTATTTTTTCCTTTTTTCAAAAGTGAGCATATCAGACTGTGAGGGAATCCGTTCAACAAGAGTATATCTACTATTTTATTTTCAGAGTCTCGGTGGTATTTTGAAGAGCTGAGGCGTCTGGCTCTGGTTATCAAATTCTTTGCAAAATTTAATTTCTGATAGGGGGGACAAGCACTTCGAAAATGTATATATCGGCCTTTATTCTCGTGTTTTTGCCACCATTTTGTCACTATCGTACCATCTAAGCCCCTTATGACTAGCACATCAAGAAACGGGAGGGATCGTTCAGAATTTTCTATTTCGGAGGTGAATTGTAGCCGGGGGTGAAATCTATTAAATTTGGCCAAGATGATGTGAAGTGAATGCTCAGGTACAGCTAAAAACAAATCGTCTACAAATTTGAATATGCATGGTATTTTGAATGGAAGTTTAGGAATTACTGTGTCAAGCAAGTGGTTCAAACAAATATCCGCCAAAATTGGCGCAGTAGGAGAACCCATAGGGCACCCGAATTTTTGTTCATATATTTGATTGTTATATTGAAATGCTCTCTCATTAGTACAAAGATCAAATAGTTTCAAGAAATAGGTCTTAGGTATTTTTGTGTGAACTTTGATATCGTCCCATCTTTGGTTTATTAAATCTTTTATTAAATTCAATGGCAAATTTGTGAACAAGGAAGAAGCATCTAGACTTATTAGTCTGTAACCTTCTGGAATCCTTATTTGTGATATTTTATTATGAAAATCAAAAGAATCTTTAACGTTATATCGGAAATTACTTATGTTTCTAAGGATCTGAGCTATATACTTGGACGTTTGGTACGTAGGTGATGATGTGTTGGAGACGATAGGCCTTATTGGGTTGTTCGGTTTATGGTTTTTTACTAGCCCATACATTTTTGGAATTACCCCATTATGCCTACGAAGTAGAGTTAAAGTATGTCTGTCTATATATTTCCGTTTATTCAACAAATCCAAAACACGAGAATAAAGGCCGATATATACATTTTCGAAGTGCTTGTCCCCCCTATCAGAAATTAAATTTTGCAAAGAATTTGATAACCAGAGCCAGACGCCTCAGCTCTTCAAAATACCACCGAGACTCTGAAAATAAAATAGTAGATATACTCTTGTTGAACGGATTCCCTCACAGTCTGATATGCTCACTTTTGAAAAAAGGAAAAAATACAGATAATACTGCAAATACTAACTCCCTCGACCATCCAAACAAATCTTGTAGATATTTCTCTCTTCCGTATATAAAGACCCTTTCAGAAAAGCTCAATAAAATTTTATCTGCAACGAATGATTCAGCCAAAATTGCTTTCAAAAATTACTCCACCCTTGACAAGCTTCATTTTTCTAAAAATAAAGACTTGCTTTATCAAATCCCTTGCCAATGTGGGAAATCATACATAGGCCACACACACTCTCACCTAAAAATTAGATTGAACGCCCATAAAAACAGCGTCAACACCCTCATTAAACAACCAAATTCTGCCGACTCAACTGCTCTTAGAACTCATGCTAGAGGGGAAGGCCATACATTCAGATTTGAAGACACTAAAATCGTAGGGTATGAGAGGGATGAATCTAAACGTGAGATTAGGGAAATGATTTTAATAGAAAGGAATAGGGAATCTGTTGTGAATAAGAGATCAGACGTAAAAAATTTAAGTAAAGTTTATAGTAATGCTATTCATACAGTTTTTAAGGAAAATCCGAGAACAACCCCTGTGACCCCTTCACCCCCTTCTGCTAGCAACTAGGTAGCCCTTTGTTGGCATGTACCGTTAGGTCTGCAAACCCTTGAGGCAAACCGCCCAACTCTTCAGTTGAGTAGTGTAAGCCAAAGCAGCAAGTTGTGCTAAAACTATTTATTCACAAGAGTCTACTTTCTCAATATAGACTGTGCTGTAAATTGTGTATTATTGTTGTTTTTGGAAGAAACTCACAGCTCTGTAAGTACACATTTCTCATAATTCTTTCAGGTAGATTTTTATTGTACACCAAATGTTAACCCTTTAAGATCTTTGCCATTAGACACTGTAAGCTAGATACTCTCTTATTCTAAGTCCGAATTGTTTATGTTTCTGTTGTAGCCCTTGATAATGGCTAAATAAATGGCCGAAACGTTGGGACAATAAATCGTTTCATTCAGACCGAACCTCAACAATTACCATCACAACAATATTTATATGAAATACGGTCGATAACGTCATTACACTTATATATATATATATATATATATATATATATATATATATATATATATGTATGTGTCATTCCAGACGATAACTCTCGAAAGAATTGAGATAAAAAGTTCAAATTTGCACGAAAAATCTGTCTTGGCAATCGACAGGCTAAGTTCGAAGATGGGCAGAATCGGGTCACCCTAAGGGGGAGTTTTGGGGAGTTTTAGGGGGGAAAATTACCCATAAATTCCCAAAATGAAAAAGTCTGACAAGTGACACCTCATCTTAAAGGTTTTTGTACGCTGAACACGATGGTGAAATCAGAATTGCGATATCTCATTCCATTCTCAAACTGGAGCACTTTGAAGATGAAGGAACGTGGTTATTTCTTGAGATGTTCTTCCTGGTTCGTCTGCTCTAATCTGATAACGGAATGGGATATCGCAATTCTGACTTCACCATCGTGTTCAGCGTTGGAAAATCTACAAACCGAGGTGTTACTCGGCAAAAAATGGAACAAAAAATTTGTTACGTACCCAATACCTACCTACTCTTCTGGTATTCAAAACATTTTTGATTTCCCCCTCCCCCTCCTTCCACCCCAAATTTTACTTTGCGTAAAACTACTCCTGTTTTAATTTTGTATGGTATCAAGTTGGGAAAACATTGACCGAAAATTAATTTTCAGAAAATTTTAGGCGGAGGAGGAAGATGCCGAAAACTTCGAAAATTCGCTCTTATAGCCATGCTGCATGACTGTGGTTTTTAAATACATGACGGATATATGTTATTTCCTAGCTTTGAATTTTTCCTTTCTTTCGGCTCGGGGAGGGAAACGATGAACCCCGCGTTCTCCACGGCCTGATTTTGGGAGGCAATCGTAGATTCTTATGGGGAGGGAAACGAACATGTCGAAGGAAGGCGGCGAGACCGGGGAGGGATGATCACTCTTATATGGAGGGAAACGATATGTTTTTTCGGCTCGGGGGGGGGGGGGGGGGGGGGAAACGATGAACCCCTGTGACCACAGACAGCAGTGATCTACGCAGAAGGGGCGTCTATACAGGTAAATAAACCGTAGTGTAATAATTTGCAGCGTTTTTTTTTTTTCATTTTTGGACCTATGGCAACCGGCAGAAAAATTAAACCACAATGGTTTTCCATTCCGTATCGATCAGTGAATAATGTGTCTCTCAAAGAATCTTGATTCAATAGGTAGTCGTTGGTGGTCGATGTGTATAACCAAGTGAAACTTTAACACAGAAGTACTGCGTTCTGAAAGTAAAAAATTATACACTTTCACTAAGACGCTATGGTGCTGTATTTTTTGGTACCTACATCACTATAGGCACGACGAGAGTATTGCGATGTCTCGAATTTTTTAAACCTACCACTTCTCAGATGAAATGCTGCTTTCTCCGTTGCATCGTTAAAACAGGCCGTTAAAGACGGAATGGGGTTCATCAATTTCTCGGCGGATTAATGTAGGGGAAAACTGACCCTTTATGTCTTCACCTGATGTACTAAGTCAGTACTAGTAGGAATGCATTATTACTGTATGATATCCTCTTCCCATTACACAAAAAACGTAGTCGACATTCGATTCTTCTGATACGGTTATATTATATACATAGTGTCTGAATGGGCTTGCGGGTCTCATAGTTACCGGAGAAATAGTTAATCCTCTGAAATAAAACATGTATCACCTCTCAGTCAGGGCATCCCCAATGACAATAGGGTTGATGTTGCAGAATGGTATTGTAGGTTTCCACAAATCTCAACACCGAATCAAGCTGTGATATCAAAATGAAGCTCAACTGAGAGGTGACAACAGTTCACATGAATCAGATAACATCGCTTATCCCATTGAAAATAATTATGCAATAACAGCATCAATCATCTGTGAGTGAATTTGGCTTGTACTTGCAATTCTTGTACATTCTTGCAACCCCTCATTGAGGCAGAAGTGAAAATAGGAATAATTGAGCACATTAGACAATCCGGAATCCTCTTTTGTGTTAGCAGATGGAATTTTTTATTTTTTTATTTTATAGATTATTATACTATCGATAGATCCGGGTTCACAGAGGGAATAACCAATAACGTTTTACCTGTGATTCAAATTATGTTTAGATATTCAAGAAAGACGTGCCCAAGAAAAACTTTGGCAATCTTCTGATGGTGGATCTGTGGTAAGGGTCGCTCAAAAATACGAACAAAAACGAAACTAACTTGATCATCCAAAAGGAACGAAATTATTGAGGGATCGGGGAAGGTGCGGTGACCCTGAGATGGTCCAATTACACACAGATACCCGCCAGGCCAGCGGGCCAGCCCCTGCTGTCCGGCCACTGAGCTGGCTTGAGGTGTAGGCAAATCTTTGTTCGCTCACCAAACGGATCGAAAAAACCTTCGACTGATTCAGAGGGCTTTGAACCCCCTTCGGAATGATGCCATCTCATGGCCTTCTGCCGTCTGAAAGACATTTTTTTGAACGATTCACCTTACCCTGGCAAGAGCGGATCAGGATTTGCAAGCAGCGTAGGTGGCGAGGGTCTTGAACTGCCAATTTTCCGTAAAATCACCAATAATTATTATTGTTTCCGAACTATAAAAAATCTTGAATAAGCACGCCATAACTTATAAGTAATTTAAATTGAATGTATCATACAGCCATGCCATACAGATCTCAGTCAATATTTTCAGAATTACATTAAATGTCGATATTTTGAATCGACAGGTGCCCCCAAACACTGCTCCGCTTTTAATCAATTTTCACAGAAGTTATTGCCATGAACTCAACCTTTCTATGAGTATAGTGTGTGAAATATTGAAACCACTCTCGATACAAATCCGTATTGAAGAATCCTCAATTAATCCCCAGATTTCTCGCCCGCCAAGAAAACCAAAACCTCCATACCTACGTAAATACAGCGACCAAGAAACTGATTACACGACAACACAAGTGGGGGTTTCCCCCTCCCACAGAAATTCAGGTGTTGATTTTTTGTACACCTATTCTCGAGAAGGCCCTGAGGATACATACCAAGTTTCAACCCTCGGAACTATCAGGTGCCGGAGTTATGGAAGTTTGAAAATCGCTCTTTATTCACAGAATAATAAACCTAGGTATTTGCAATGTCCGTCCGCCGACCACCGTTTCATCAATATCTACTATTATCTACTATTATGTACTATTACTATATCTTGTCGGTCTGAAAAATTAGTTCTTTCGCACACAAGCTCCATTTGGACCCTAGTTTTGTCCAGAAACTTTGCAGTCCGATCGGAATATACCCAAGGGAGTTATGGGTCAAAAATGGATGTAAAAATAGGTTTTTTTGGTCTTTTAGTAACATGAGCTTGTGAAGCATCATTTTCCATGTTCTTTAGGACGAGGAGACGGAATATGAGTTGATTTTGACCGAAGAGTGAAAAATTGAGGTTCTACCGCAGTTTCAGCCTTATTTACGTTAAATTTAGGTCTAAAATCGTGCTCTTCCGCACCAGTTTGAGTCCCCATTTGGGAACACATTTGGATCGTAGTTGTGCTCCGAAGCTCGGTAGCCCGATCGGAAAACACCGAGGAGTGTTATGGGGGAGAAATGTGAGTAAAAATAGCGGTTTTCGAGGGTTTGTTGAGGTTTTAGTGAACATGAGCATGTGAGGTACAGTTTTCCATTTTTTTTTAGGACGAATAGGTCGAATATTGTCGAGAATTTCACCGACTATCTCTAATTGTTCGATATAAGAAATCAATATTCAATCTTTCAGCTAACTATATAATTATATTCTTCACAATAGCTCTGACAATAAAATTAAAATCATTCACCAAAAGATCCTGTTCCTCTTCTCTCTAACATAATGGTCATTGCGCGGTCACCTATTTCGTGTCACGGCGGAAAACTGTAGCCTAATGAACGCATATAATAATTAATGGAAAATATAAATTTAAAATCAATCGCGATCCGCGACACTCGGGCCACCGACATTAGTTGATCACGAGCCGATCTTCGAAGTATTTGTCGCACTCCCCTGCTGTT
Source organism: Leptopterna dolabrata (assembly GCA_954871275.1). Lineage (NCBI taxonomy): Eukaryota > Metazoa > Arthropoda > Insecta > Hemiptera > Miridae > Leptopterna > Leptopterna dolabrata. Next base: position 595,181 of record OX940983.1, read on the forward strand.
CCCAGGATGTAGCATGACATGAAGTGCATCGACGGAGTTGAAAGCGCCTCCTGAGTAATATCGACAAACAAAACAGTTTTTGAGCGTCTCTCGATCTTCTTCTTAAACCCCAGTATAATGCTCTGAGCTCGGTGAGCGTATGAGAGGCTCCAGCAGGAGCCAAGTTTTGGTGACACCTTAAGACAAGAAGTTCACTGAAGCGCTTACAATAATCAGTCCCATTAACTGATTCCTTAAGGGAACCATAAACAGCGTCGTCTATACAAAATGGTGGTAGGATTTCAAGAACAGGAGGCCACCAATTGTCTTTGTTGCGTAGCCATTCAGGACCCTCACACCAAAGAGAATCCAGGTCATCTACCCTATTGACTATGGTGGCCAAATCAGCGGAATTCTCTGATAGCCCAAAAATCTCTCGACCTTCTTGTTGCAGGTCCAAAACCTCCTGTTCTGAATTCAATTCCATTATCATGTTGTCCCCCTTTTCAGTAATCACCCTTTTAATCTGATCTTGCAAAGTGTCCTCATACTTCTTAAGTAAATCTTGATTTTGGGACATCTTCCTGAATAAAGATTTCCATCGCCCTAAGGCCAAACCGTACCCTGTGGGGAGACTAGGCGGATAAAACCTTCATGGCCATGACACGAAATAACTTCCCTGTATAATCTTAATCGAGTCGTTGAATGTTTGGTCAGCCAAGTCGCCGACGGTTTCATTCGGACATACATTGATCCCAATCGTCTCTGAATTCCACAAAGGTTTCAGGAAATATCTCTCTTCCACATCTTCCACCGGTAATACATCTGGTGTATTCCAACTAACGAAATCCTTCTCAGTGACAGATTATTTCTGTGTAGAGTACGACAAAAAACTAACCGTGATGTTCGAAGTTAGTTCAGGGTTTGAGTACCGTCCACTGAGCACCCAGCCCAGCTTGGACTGAACCAAATAAAGGCCAGGTATAACCTGCTTTCTCCCCTCCAACAGAAGATCGAAGTAATAATCGTTTCCTATCAGCAGGTCTATTTGCCTAGAGGGGTCTTCATCTGCTAATGAGAACCCTTCAGGAAGCTGGACTTTGGAAAAATCCACGCCCCGAGGCACATGCTTTCCCATGATTGTTGGCAATAGATAAGCTAAAACATACATACGGTGACCCCCTTTCAACAACAGCTCTAACTCTACCAACGCAGTCTGTACCTGAATTGGTTTAGACCTACCAAAAACATGGATTGCGAGAGTTTGTCTCTTTTTTATGGGTAAATTCAGTTTCGTACTAAATTCCTCAGTAATATAAGTCCTCTGGCTGCCTGAATCCGAGAGCGCTCTTACTTTCGAAACTGGTTCATTCTTACTTGTTGCTCGTAGCTGTACTGTGGCCGTTTGCATCGAAACTGACTCGGTGATAGCTCCCAGTCCAGTTTCTGAGTCTTCCTCTGTACGTTCATCTCCTCTCATCGTCGACTCCTCAGCAAATCGGTCTGGGCACAGCGACCGATGGTGTCTCTTCTTCCTCCGGCAGTAGAAGCACGGGCGATCCACTGGACACTCGTTAAGTTTATGGTTTCTGCTAAGGCAATTAAAACAGAATCCTTGAGCCATCCTTCTCCTATCATTCAATCTACCGTACTTCGAACATTCGTCCGTCCAATGCCTCCCTTTGCAGAAGAAACATTTTAAAGGCCTAGCCTCCACTCCCATAAAGCATTCTGCATCGTCTAACCCCATAAGGTTTTCTGCAGTGCCACCTCGGGGTGTTCTTGACTGGAAGCTCAGTTCGGAGTTGTACACGTTCTCTTGAGCCAAGATCAAGCCCTTTAAAAACCTCAACAAATTTTCAATCGTTAAATTAATGTCGTTTAGTTTATGCTTCTCAAGTTCGAAAAGGATGCTGGATGGAAATTTTGATGTGATGATGGTCATAAATATTTGCTGTTCTATATTTTCGCCTAAATTTTTCAAGGATCTCAAATGTTTCTCAATTTCTTCATATATGTGGTTCTCAAACTAATGGTATGTCGTGAGGCTCGAGGCAATTTGTTGAGCTCGGAATAGTGTCTGGTAATTAAACGCTCAACATTGCCATATTTTTCTTGGAGAATTTCGATTGCGGTTGGATAGTTTTCATGAGAAATTTGAAGGCCAGCAATGCATTGCTTGGCATTCTCCGATAGAAGAGAAACCAAGTAATTAAACTTTTCTACGTCTGAGAGAGATTCATTTATGTGAATATCAATTCTGTCCTGATAGTTCGCCACACCACAAAAATCTTCGCCCACTCGTTTGGTGTTGTAGGGGCTAGGCTGTGGAACGCTCTTCCTCTGCGCCTCAGGTCTCTGCCTACGGTCGGTCGGTTCAGGACAGTCGTTACTGAATTGTTTGCCAATAGTGAATAGTGTCCCCCCCCCCCCCTTTCTTCATTATTTTTTTTTCTTAAATTCGTCAAGTGTGATCTTGTTCTTAGTTTTTAATTCTTTACTTTTCTTCGCAAAGCGGCCTCTAGTTATGTAACTTTCTCCTGCGCTGTATATTAGCTTTTCTACTTAATTTTAGGTAATTCACTATTCTATGTAATTCTTGTGTACCTAATGGGCCATTCGGCCTTTGTACAATAAATTAAAAAAAAAAAAAAAAAAATTTCAAACATTTGCCAAAATTCGGTGAATTTGAATGAATCGCCCTCACAAGGTTTAATTGATAACTCCGGAAGTCTTACAGTGATTTTGGGTCTCACAGTAGGAACTTCAACGTTACGTGGGCAGGTATGACGTTTAATTTAATTTTCCAATCTTCCAAAGGCTCTAAGAGCCCGAAACCTAGCCTTTAAAATATCCTTCATGAATTCGGGGTTCTCTTCACCCCCTTTGGCTCTCCTGGACGGCTTTTCCGTCCTGGATACACTAGGCTCCCCCTGTGGCATTACAGAGTCAAAATATTCCGTGAGGCTTTTGAGATCTGTCAATAATATATTGACCTCATGAAGATCAAACTCGGCCTCCAAGAATCCATCTACCATCTCGCACTGGTTGAGGAGCTCCTCCTTTACTTGCCTCAAAATACTCATATTAATGCTCAATTTAAACTGTAAAGATCGATACCAATTGAAGAGGTACTTCGTCTGGCTCGGCTCAATTTCTTGTCCCAAATGAAAGAAACCTTCGGCTGGGGCAGCTTTTGAATGACGTCACTCTTCTTCTGGTATCCCGGGTTTCGGCACCACTTGTCGAGAATTTCACCGAGTATGTGTAATTGTTCGATATAAGAAATCAATATTCAATCTTGCAGCAAACTAGATACAATTAAGATCATTCACCAAAAGATCCTGTTCCTCTTCTCTCTAACATATGGACATTGCGCGGTCACCTGTTTCGCGTCACGGCGGAAAACTGTAGCCAAATGAACGCATATAATAATTAATGGAAATTATAAATTTAAAACCAATCGCGATCCGCGACAAATATGAAGTTGATTTTGACCAAAGAGTGAAGAATTTCGGTTCTTTTTATTTACTGGTATCAGCATAAAACTTTACAGCCAGCGAAAACAAACTTCTTAAATTAAATGATTAATGCTGTAAAAAACGTATAATTAATTTAATACACTTCTTCAATTTCTGTGTGTAATAAATAATACAAATTAAATGGAAAAGAAACCAACCTGATTGCTGCGTCAAGCAGACTATTTCATTGTATAGCAAACAAAAATAATGTGATCTAGATCTTCACATTCACCGCAATGTTCGCAGTCACTGTTACCTGTTCGGTCAATTTTATGGAGATTTTCATACAGATATTCCGTGGCCGCTTTTTAGTCGGGATAGAAACCAAATTCCTCTACTTTCGTTTCATTCGAAGTTACCAAGATGATATAGGGACAGTTAGAAAAACGCTGCAAATCCCTGCACAACGGTTTATTATTTTGTACAGAATACCCTCCTGTTACGGATCACAGGTCTCCGTATAGATAAACCTTATGTAATAATATATATGAACTATTCTACACATATTATGTAGATCGCGGACCCTCCGTAGGTTAGTACCTAACCCCGTACTCGTTACTAGGTACCTACCTAAACCGTTGTGAAATAATTTACCTGTATAGGTTCCCCTTTTACGGAGATAGAATAATGAACCGTTGTGTAATAATTTGCCCATCAATAATACTTCAACGGTTGTTCAAGTTGCAAAAGTACCTATCAACAAAATCCAGCCCCTTCTTGGTCGATGAGGCGTTGTGTAATAATTTACCGTGGTGTAATAATTTACCGTTGTGTAATAATTTACCGTTGTATAATAATTTGCCGTTGTATAATAATTTGCCAATGTGCAATAATTTACCCATCAATAATACTTCAACGGTTATTCAAGTTGCAAAAGTGCATATCAACAAAATCCAGCCCCTTCTGGATAGATGAGCGGTTGTGTAATAATTTACCGTTGTGTAATAATTTACCGTGGTGTAATAATTTACCGTTGTGTAATAATTTACCGTGGTGTAATAATATACCGTTGTGTAATAATTTGCCGTTGTGCAATAATTTGCCGTTGTGTAATAATTTACCCATCAATAATACTTCAACGTTTGTTCAAGATTCAGAAGTACCTACCAACAAAATCCAATAGTACTTGTCAAATGAAATAATATCGCAGAACAAACAACTCGACTTCATACAGCAATCCTTGATTATAATCAGATGCTCCGTAGTTATGATATACCGGCCGGATTTATACCGTTTGATTCACGATCGTGTTGACGAAGCTTTTTGGTGCTCACGAACAGCTGGACGTACGATGCTCCGGGTGGTCTCAAAAAATTGTTTGGCTCAAGACAAATTTAATAACGTAAAAAAACCATACCCTTCAATCGGAAGTTTTCTAGCTACGGCGTTCTGAAAATTTCAACCCCAATTTTGAACCCCTTAGAGATGACTCACAGTAACGTCGAGCTTCGAGGACCAACTTGACCCCGAACGGAACCTTTAACCCGAATTTCATCAATTTTGTTTTCATGGTAACTAAGAAAAGTTGCCCGTACGGCGTACGGCGGACAGACAGAAATATTTGTATTGCAGTTTTGGATTCTACATACCTTGAAACGTAAACCATCAAATTTTGAGGGGGGTAAGAATTTTTTTTTTCATGCTCGATTCCAATGGTTCATTATTGAAAATAATAAACCAAAATGGGCCTGTGTCGGTTGGATGACGGATTCGTGTCGTAACTTCATGCCATCTTTTCATCATTTCTCTTTTGAAGGACACTTTAAGGTCTGCGTGAGGCAACAGCAGCGTACTTTTTCCTCAAGATACTGCTCCGTTTTGTCATATTATTTTCATACATGAACCTTTGGAATCGATCATGAAAAACAAAATTGTAACCCCCTCAAAATTTGATGGTTCCTGTTTCAAGGTATGTAGAATCCTAAAATGGAATGAAATTTCTGGAAATTATTACACAACAGTTTATTATATACCTGTATAAATGCCCGTCTTGCGTAGATAACTGTTTTCTGTTGCCTATACGAATCCTCGTGCTCCCCCGTGGAAAGCCCTAAATCACGTAGGTACTGGAACCAGCCCGGGAATTATAGTTTCATACATATAGTTTTACTTTAATATGTAATGAAAATGGGATATAAGAAGTCTGTATTAAAAAGCGAAAAAGAGAAAAACTGGTATATTAGTACTTTCTCACATGAAAGGCTGAACGAGAGTCAGCTAGCAGGCCCCTCCAGCTCCTAAGAACGCAAAAAGATCTTTCTTATCTTCTATTTCATTGGTTGATGATTTTCTCAACAACTCATAATGCACCAAACAGAACCCTCGTTACAACTGGTTCTTCCCTTCCCTTGTCCAGTGGGGATGCGCCCTTGCGGACGTGGTGGAAACTAGTGGTGGCGCGTAGATTTGAAAAATGCGAATATTAGGTAGGTACCTACATCAATTCCCGAAACGGCCAAACTGACCTTTCACGGTCCCACGTGAAAACATGGATTTGTAATTGACATAGGTAAACTTTTTTTTGTTAAAAGCAAGTTGACAAAAAAAAAATACAAAACGAGAATCTAAGGAGCTGGATTCCCTACGGATACAATAATGAACTTACGATATTTAATTTGAACAGGGCAAAAAAAGACATGACATCAAGTGCTCACGAATTCCTGGTTTGTGACTTGCGAAGCAGAGCCGCACCGAATAGCAACAGGATCATGATGCTTTGATGTCACGTAAAACCAACCCCGTTATAGGCAAAATCAAAGTACATAAACCTACGGGCCTGCAATATTTTCAAAAACACATGTTACGTTATTTGTTATTCACATTTTTTACAAAATGGTTGGCATTAGCCGTCAATGGTATTCCTTTCCAAAATTAGCCGGATTTGTTTTGGGTCTCGTCATCTGTAACAATGGTATCGGAATTAGTGACAATAAAAAAAAATACAAAATGGAAAGAAAACTATGATAATTATTATGTGTAGCGCCACTCGGCTATTCTGGCAAGCCAGGCGGTGAGAAACGTGCAGTGAACGTTTTGTTTAGACCCGAGCATGTCACAATGGTATTAAAAATCAACAAAAGAAGAATGGGTACGTGAATGTTCACTTTGAAAAGAGACATGAGCAACATACCTACTTTATCATGATCAGTTTAGAACACAAATTTTGTGCAGAGAATGAATGTACTCCTCATAGAGAAATAAATGAAATAAATCGTCAAAGTCCATCTGGACAATACGTTGTTATGGCACTGTTTTTTTTTTAAATTTAGATCGCTTAGGACCAATATTTTTATAGGGTAACAATAAGAAGATCATTCAAATTATGATATTCAATTCTTCGCTGCACGCATGCACATATACGTTTTGAATTCAGGCGGGGAAATAATCCAAGTATGGAGGTGTGGTATGCCCCCAATCTTGGCATCCAATGAAGGTGTGGTAGGGCACATGTACGAGCGTTCCCAAGGTGAAAGTAGTATGTACGAGCGTGCCCGTCCCCAAAAACCATCATGTATGAGCGTTCCCATCTCAAGAGCCAACCGTTCCTGCTCTACTTGTCTTCTTTTCTGGTATTTTCGAAGGCATTAAACAGTCTTGTTACATACCTAACATTACATTCCACTAATCTATTCAGAAGTCCCAAACAACCTCCTCATTCACGGGATAGTTTCTGGGATTGTTTATCTTTTTTGAGATGCGAGCGCTAGCGAGCATCCAGATCGCTTGACAATGCATTCCACTAATCTATTCAGAAGTCCCAAACAACCTGCTCATTCACGGGATAGTTTCTGGGATTGTTTATCTTTTTTGAGATGCGAGCGCTAGCGAGCAGTATTACTCACAGACAAAACCAAAACCGAGCGGCGGCATAAAAAAAAAATGAAAATATTCGGGTGAGTCCCAATAAAATTTTGTTTAAAACTAGAGTGAAAAGCCTACATTGGGTCCGAGCTCGGGGGCCCCAGGAGACGGGAACGCTCGTACATGCGCCCAACACAAAACGATTCCTTTCACGGCACACGGGAACGGTCGTGTAGTGCGCCGTGTGGTATGCCTTCAATTGGGCTTCCAGATTGGAAGTGTGGTATCTCGTCGGTACCTACGAGTGGGCATCCCTATGATAATACATAGGGGGAGTCCGGTGTGGCCAACATCCGAGACCCAATATTTCTTAGTGCCATAATAAGTCCCATATACATGGGAAAGTGCCCCATATAAATGGGTAAAGGTTCCATATAAAATGGGAAATTTTCGGCTTCAAATGTAATCCTTCTATCCAGGGCCCTAATCATACCCTTTCAAGCAGAGGCGGAAAACATTACTGTTGCCTAGGGGGGGAAAAAATGTCATTACATACCCGCGACGCATGCAATGTACACCAGGGATGTACCCAGAGCACATCTCAGTTCGTTGTGATAATGGGAAAATGCTGTTTGCAACCAACATCCTCCGATAGCCTAATTGCCTGAGCTCATCACGCATGTGCATCAAAATCAGAGTTCAAATTTACCAAAAATGTATTTAAAGGAACATGATAATATTAAAGAAGTGTATGGGTAGTTACGTAAAATTAACGTAAACTGATTTTGGTGAAGGTATGTTTTGCTCAAAAGGAAATTATCAATTATTCTCACCTTCAGATTCTGATTCATCTTCATCAAGGAGGTGAGGTAATAGTGATACGTCTTGATCAATTTTTCTCACCCTGTCGTGTGGGTATTTTACTCTTTTCCTAGAATTTAAATTTCGAGTATTGAGTGAAACTTGAACAAACGTTGAAGTATTATTGATGGGTAAATTATTATTACACAATGGTAAATTATTGCAAAACGGCAAATTATTACACAACGGTAAATTATTACATAACGGTAAATTATTACACGACGGTAAATTATTGCACAACGGTTCATTTCCCAAGAAGGGGTTGGATTTTGTTGATCAGTACTTTTGCAACTTGACGAACCGTTGAAGTATTATTGATGGGCAAGTTATTACACAACGGTTCATTATACTTGACCAGAGAGTAGGTATTGACAACAGAAAACAGTGATCTACGCAGGAGGGGCATCTATTTCACTCCACATCAACAATTTTCCTTCAGAACTTCATTATTGGCGTTTCTTTTTGCCATTTTAGTTACTGTTTGTCATCGACAGAATTATTTTAGCAACATTTAACTCGTGATTTAGGTAGGTACCTAGTAACGAGTACGGGGTTGGTTACTAACCTACGGAGGGTCTACAATCTACATAATATGTATAGACTAGTACATATTATTTAGACGGGTCATCTATACAGAGAGCTGTGATCTGTGACAGAAGGGTATTCTGTACAAAATAATAAACCGTTGTGCAGGGATTTGGAGCGGGATTTTTAACATGGAACATGTTTTTACGGGAGTAAACGGGGCTGGAGAGCGTCTCGTCCGAGTCCGCGTAAACACTCGGCCCCCTCCCCGTCGTCCGCACAGTTCTCCCTCTACCCCACTCCTACCACCCAACTCACCACCACTCCTACCACACCTTCGCCGATGAGAGCACGGCCAGACCCCACTCCGCCGAAAACTGCCGAGGGGGTTCCACCTACCCGAAAAACGCCGAAAGCAGCTGACGACGTGTATTACATTACATTGCGTTAGGTCGCTGGTCCAATGCTTGGGAATCCCACGAAGTTTTTTTGCCTCCTCACTACCGAAGGCAGGGAAGCCTTGGATTCGTGATTGAGTAAAAAAAATGCATGTCCTCCAAAATGAAAATTTCCACTACCATTTTCCGTTTCAGACATCGAGGAACATAATTATTTGGTTCCGTGTCTGTCTGTCTGTCTGTGGTAATTCCTTGCAACACCCATAACTACCCGAAATAAAGGTCGAAGTGGGCTGAAAATTTGAGGGTAGGTGTGGGTTGACTCACAGATGGTCCCGTACGAAAATCAATGAAAAAGTACCGTAACTTTCGTCTGTGCATGCGCAAACGTGAAATAATTGGAGCACCCATAAGTACCCTAAATATCTTTGAAATGAGTTCAAACTTTGAGGGTCGGTCAGGAATAATATTTTGGTAGTTCCAAATTAATTTAATTGGAATCGTAACTTTGATCTACGCATGCGCGAACATGAAATGTTGACCATTTCCTTGTAACGATTCTAACTACGCGATAAATAGTCGCAGATAGCTGTAATAATTCTGAGGGTATACGCGGGTTGGATCGCAGATGGTCCCGTTTCAAAATCATGAAAATGGTTTAGTATGCGCATGCGCAAACGTGAAATACTTGGAGTGCCCATATCTACCTTAATTATCGTTAAAATAAGTTCACATTTGGAGGGTCAATCAGTGTAATACTTTGATGGTTCCATTATGAACTTCATTGGCATCTTACTGTAATTTCCCTCTGCGCATGCGCAAACGTGGAATGTTGACAGTTTCCTTATAACGCTTCTAACAATGCGAAAAATAGTCGTAGAGAGATGAAATTTTGAGGGTACACGCGGGTTGGATCGCAGATGGTCCCGTATCATAACGAACCTACACAACAAGTCTACACGTTCATGTAATTCAAGTGAGGAAGCTATAGTGCGTACTCGAATTGGCAGACATTTATCTACATATCTCCATATCCTCTGTTATCATGTACTTATTCGAAAAAATTGTTCCATGTTTCCTTGTTTTGATCCTTGATCTAAACTGTTTTAATCCGGGGGTCTGGGGGTGTCCCCAGATTTCATTCGACTGTAAACGTACCGTCATGAACACAAACCACTGGCGGCTAGACGTTATAGGTACTTTTGCAACTTGAACAAACGTAGAAGGATTACTGGGTAAATTATGAAAAAACGGTTTAGTATACTATGTACCCAGAAGGGGCATCTATACAGGTAAATTATTACACAACTGTTTATTATATACCTTATGCTTCATGAATAACTACAAATAATTAATGATTGAATTGTTGAATTCCATGCATATTCATGAAAGTTCAATTCTCGTGCTGGCGGATCCAATACTCCATTTAGGGCTTTCCTGGAAGGAGCTCGAGGGTATTGACTACAGAAAACAGTGGTCTATGCAGAAGGGGCATCTATACAGGTAAATAATAAACCGTTGCGTAATAATGTGCAGCATTTTTTCAAATCCGTTAAATTTGAGTTTTCGAATTAACTTTGAGTTTTGTAATAAAAAATAATATTTAGATTATCTAATAATAAAATTATGTCATCAGGTCATACAGGTATTTTGAGTGCGTTAAATTTTTTTGGTTCTGAGTTGTTATCTTAATCTGTTATGAGGGAAGCCGTCTTTGAATTGAATGAAATGGAAAATGAAAAGAAAAGAAACGTTTCAATCGCTTTACGTCATGAGATCATCAGTCTTGAGAAAAGACTGGTAAGCTTGAGGGTATATTCCGTTATCTGGAGATTAATAGAATAATAGCAATAAAAGTTACGAAACCGAAACTCACAATATTTTGGACTGAAGGATTTCGGCGAACACGGAAAGGAAATCGATGTCCTTGGAGCCGATCACTCGAGATAAGGCTGCGCTGTCGTATAAACTTCTCTCGGGGTGTGTTTGCAAAAACGAGACCAATATGTGGAGTTAACCCTGTAATAGATGATCACTGGGATTGCACTACCGGGTCTAAACCAACGGTTGGCTCTTAAGTTGCTGTTGCCGCATAACACATATATGATTATGAAGTTATCGGAATACCATCATACTCGTAGTAACATGATTTCCTCGTGAATCATCACGATTCGAAAATAAGCTGCCTTCATTGATTGTGATTTGATACCTTCATTCATAAGAACTATCATAACCAGTGCCTAACATTAGAGAGGTTGATACTTGGGCTTGATGGAGTGCCTCACACTCACTCTTAGCCCGATTTGAAAATTCCCATAATGCCTATAACCCCAAATTTTACAATGACATACCCATGGTAAACCGCGGGTGGATGCGGCTCTCCGTCTAAGCCCCTTAAATTCGGAATTGTAAAATTGCTATGATCTCAGTTTCCCCAAGTTCCATTTTAATCATTTCCCCCACCCGTTCCCCCACCCGTTCCCCCACAAATACAATGGTGTTGAAATACGGACAGTTCTAATAGACCTAGGCAAGAATTCTTCAAAAATACTTTTTAAGTACCTATGTAGGTACCTATCTACCTATTTTGGTTTATCACATTCAATAATGCACCTTTAGAATCGAGCATGCGCCCTCAAAATTTTATGGTTTCTTTTTCAACGTATGTGTAGAATCCGAAAACGGAATAAACAAATTTCTGTTCCTCCGCTGTACGTATTTAGTTTTTTCCTTAGTTACCATGAACGAAAATTGGAAATTTAATTCGTAGGTCCCATTTGGGATCTAGCTGTTGGTCAGCAAGGATCGGCGTTACGGTCCAGATGCAACTGATCGGGGTTATCACTAACGGGTATGTCGTAGCACCCCTCTGACACTACACTCCTATTTAAGATTTAACCAAATAAACGAGGAGAAGGACGAGCTGGGATGACGCCTCTGGAAAGGGACTAGAGGGGTCTCCATCAAGCTCCCCAACGATCCTCAACGGCCATAACGGCCACTGGTGGACGGACGTGAGGGCGAAGAGGGAGGTCCTTATAATGACGACCGGCATACCAAGCTCTTCATTCGACCAATCTTGCTCTTACCCAGGACTTCTCGCTCACTCGTCCTACACCTCTCTCTCTTACCCTTCCTTGCGTCTGCTGTGATGATAACCAAGGGACGCCTCCTTCTCCTCTAGCACCTGCTGTGGTGATAACCACCTGCTGTGATGATAACCAAGGGACGCCTCCTTCTCCTCTAGCACCTGCTGTGGTGATAACCGCCTGCTGTGATGATAACCGTGGGGCCTCCTTCTCCTCTAGCACCTGCTGTGGTGATAGTCGCAGGGTGCTAGCCTCCTTCTTCCTGACTGCTGTGGTGGCAACCACGGGATGTCTCTCTCACTATCTCTCTCTCTCCTCTAGCACTCGCTGTGGTGACAACCACGGGGTGCTAGCCTCCATCTTCCCTAAATCGAGTACTGGAGCCGGTCTGAGAATTACAGTTTCATAAAAATGCGCGGGATTCAATAATTGAATCATTAATAATATTATTTGTTGTTATTCCTGAATCGTAAAGTTTTTTCAAGTCACAAAATTACCTATCAACACAGTCGAAAAGAGCCCTCATTTTTCAAACGAAATAATATCACAGAACAACCAACTTGACGTCATACAGCCACCCATGATTATAATCAGGTGATCCCTAGCAATGACATCTAGGCAGGATTTATACCGTTTGGTTCACGATCAGGTTAACGAAGCTTTTCGATGTAAACGGACGGCTGGTCGTACAATGCTTCTGGTGGTTTCAAAAAATTGTTCAGTTCAAAAACGGGGAAAAACGATACCCTTCTATTGCAAGTTTTCGAGGTACGGCTTTCTGAAAATGTCAACCCCTATTTTTCACCCCTCAGAGAAGATTGACATTAACGCCGAGCTTGGCGGACCAACTAGACCCCAAACGGGACCTACAAACCAAATTTCATCAATTTTGGTTCATGGTCCATCACTTATCAAATGAAATAATACTACAGAACAACCAACTCGACTTCATACAGCCATCCTTGATTATAATCAGGTGCTCCGTAGTGATGATATCCGGGCCGGATTTTTACCGTTTGATTCACGATCGTGTTGACGAAGCTTTTTGGTGCACACGAACGGCTGGACGTACAATGCTCCGGGTGGCCTCAAAAAATTGTTTAGCTTAAGACAAATTTAATAACGTTAAAAAAAACAATACCCTTCAATCGAAAGTTTTCGAGATACGGCGTTCTGAATATTTCAACCCCTATTTTTCACCCCTCAGAGAAGATTGACTTTAACGCCGAGCTTGGTGGACCAACTAGACCGCAAACGGGACCTACAAACCAAATTTCATTAATTTTGGTTCATGGTAACTAATAAAAGTGCTAAGTACGGCGTACGGAGGACGGACAGAAATCGTTTTATTGCATTTCCGGATTCTACATACTTGAAACGTAACCCATCAAATTTTGTGGGGGGGGGGTTAAATTTTGTTTTGATGCTCGATTTCAAGGGTTTATTATTGACAATAATGAACCAAAAACAAAGACCATCTAAGGATTTCTCCTATTTCACGAGTAGGCATTCTAGTTTCTACTAACCTTTCCAAAGGCCAGTTATTGAAGTGGCTATCTTCGTGATGACCTTTTTTATAAGCCTTGATGTAAGAAGAAAAAAATCGCGGGCTTAAGGGCTTTTTAGTTGCTTCAGTGTGAAAAAATCGCACCCGAGCGCTAGGTAATTCACTATGTAAATCTTCTCTCGTCACATGAGAGATGTTCATCACATCGGTCCCAGCTCGAGCGCATTTGGGTTGACCCCTTCGCAAATAATACGAATTTTTGCTTCATAGCGCAGCAAGTCGGTATCCGGTAACGTTTTAATATAAATAGGTAACTGGTTTATTCCGTGTTCACGATAAATAAAAAGACTACTGCAATATAATTTCAGTCCAAAGAAAAGAACGAAACAGTTGTACAGCTCCCAAAAATGCATAGTCGGACAAGTAAATTAGGTCCTGGTGAAAACACACCAACAGAGTAATCAGTGCCGCCAGGATCACAAGTTGAACAAAGTTATCAGTTCTCGTCGTTTAAGTCACTCGACGCGCCCCGAACAGAAGAATATTAATCCCAGGACTAGGCAGATGAAATACCCACATAACGTTGATTTCACAGTGATTGTAGGCTATAATTCTGTCGGGCACTTGGAACATCATGGGTGACTCTCTATAAAGATGTATAGATTTGCGGATGCCATACTTAGTTACCCCGCCAAATTGTTAGGCCGCGCTAGCGTCGCCAACCTGAGCCGATTCATAAGTTAGCGGAGGAGTCGCCATCCACTATTCCCGATTAGATCGCCCCTCTGTACCATCGACAAACAATGAATATTATTCCCACAACATGTGCGGGTCCCAACGTTCAAACTATGTTATGTAGGTACCATACCAAGAGTAAAAGAGAAAAATCTATATTTCGGCAAAATTATTGTAATGACTGGCGAACGGATGAGTTTGACTAATATAAATATGAGCAACATTATTATTTAGATGTTTGACTTATTGCTCTACTCTTAGCACCCCATATGAGTACTATCAGCAATAAATTAATATTATTATTAGTAATAGATACACCTCTGTTCGATGGCCACATACGTTTCCATTTACCTTGACTTTGCATAACGGTTTAAACCTATTCAGGATTCAGGGTGATAATTTCAGTTGGGATCCTATTGCGGGCTGGAGATTGTTGAAGGTGGCGTAGTGGAAGTTGGTGGGGGTGAGGTCCGGGGTCAAGGATTAATCGGGTCATCGGGACGCTCCAGGACCCACCAAAACTGCGTTCGCCGGTTATTACCAACTGATGTCGAATCGTTCGATTGGGTGTTGCTAAGGGCTTGGAACAGAGAGAACGTGATGTTCGCCGAAATTCAATTTCAGTTAGGTATATTAAATTTGATAGTTGGCTCACTTTTTATGCACCACATTTGCCCTATACACTAGCATTTTATGCATCACCATCTAATGGAGCTAACTGATACCCCAGCGCCACGGTTAATGAGAAACTACACTAGGTTTTATGTTTCATAAAAAAACACATTCAGTATTTTTCTAAATTCAAGGACACAGATCAGTATTTAGGTAATATTGGGCTTATACTAGGTTCATTTGCCCTAGCATTCCAAAACAAACTCCTGCTTGATAACGTAGTGATTTTTGGTTTATAATTTTCAATAATGTAGGTGTAGGTACCTTTGAAATCGAGAATGAAAAAAAATTAAGCCCCCTCCCCCTCCCACAAAATTTTATGGTTTACGTTGAAGGTATGTAGAATCCGAAAATGCAATAAAAACGTTTCTGTCTTTCCGTCGTACGCCGAACCATTTTTCTTAGTTACCATGAACCAAAATTAATGAAATTTGGTTCGTATGTCTACTAGGATTTGGTTTACTTTGTAGTTTATTGTTATTGAAAAAAAAATAAACCAAAGCGATGGCATAAATATGGTGGAATAAGCCAATAACCCGAATAACTTACTGCTACTACCAACCCAACACGACATAAAACCAGTCATTGGCACTTTAATCTCGCAGATTTAGCGCTTAATTACAGAACACATTATGAAAATTATTGATGAATAAACAATAAAAACCGGCGATATTACTACACCCATGCGGTGAGTCCGCAAAGGACTGCAAAGTAGGCTTGCTATGTCTATTATAAAGAAAGACTTGAGAAAGCCTTTACTTCGTTTGTCCAGTGTTTTGTTGAAGGAAATGGAAGAGTATAGGGAATGAGGAAGCAAGAAGAGAAAGAAGGTAATGGGTCAGGGGCTTGAAGATCCGGATGAGTTTGAACTTGTGATGAGAATGTGTCCTGAGGCAAGGCATTTGACCATTGACCTGGCATGGTAGCACCACTGCTCAAACACAATGAATGATATTATAATGATGGATGCCATAACCCCTAGAGCAAGGGGTCTCCAAGAGAGGCGCGAGCGGGGCCCATAAGCTTCACGAAAATTTCTTCGAAGCCATAAATAATTTGAATCTGAGACTGAAAAGCGGAAAGTCAACCGAAATCTCTACTTCAGATTCCATACAGGTTTTTCAGAGAAGATGCGGTTTTTGTGGAAGCGACGACTGGAGGGTCCGCACACCCAATTTCTCGTCATTCCATCGTCATGAATAAATCGTCAAACCACACGATTTATTCATGGAATGTAAAAAAAAAAAAAAAAAAAAATTGTGAACAACTTGATAGGTTGGATGAACTTCAGCGCATTTCCCTGAAACAAACATCGCTGGCTGGCAAGCCATGCTGGTTACTGTAAAGGTCGAATCAGTTCCTGTCGAAATTCAAGAAGAAACGATAGATTTGCAGAGCGATTCAACTGCGAACATGACATTCGAAACAGCAGAGTTGGAGAAATTTTAGATAGAGTACCTTCGTATCTATCCAAATATTTCTACGGTTGCTTTGAAAATTCTCGTGCTCTTCTCCTCTACCTACCTATGTGACTCGGGATTTTCACACTTGCTGGCATTGAAACCGAAAACCCGAAAACGCTTGATTGTTGAAAGTGACCTGAGATGTGCCTTATCGAAAATCACTCCAAACCTAGAGAAATTAGTGACCGAAAAACAAAGTCAAGTGTCACACGAACCATGCCTAACCGTTACCTACCTAACTGTTAATAAATAGTTCAGTTTAAAACTGAGTTTAAATTTGTTCATTACTTACCGTATATAGAGTCAACTCTACTCTCCTGAAAATGTTTACACGAGTAGGGTAGAATAATTCTACACTATTCTACCTTCAACTCAACACTGTAAACCCGGCTTTACTTGGCTACTCATTGCCTCGCACCACTGAGTGGAGAGGGGTTCGCCCAACAGCTACATGGGTCATACTTTGACGTGTCACCACGTGTCACGACGGTCACCCATCCAAGTACTAACCACGCTCGAGGTATCTTAATTTCGGTGATCTCATGGCTAGCGGTTTATTCCACCTGATTAGGCCGTTGGGGAGTTCTGATGCGATCCAGGTATCATGATCGACCCTCCAAATCTGAACTCATTTCAATGGTATTTAAGGTAGTTATGGGCGTTTCAATTATTTCACGTTTGCGCATGCGCAGACGAAATTGTTTCCATGATTTTAGAACGGGACCATCTGCGATCAAACCCGCGTGTACCCTCAAAATTGCAGCTCTCTACGACTACTTTTCGCGTAGTTAGAAACGTTACAAAGAAGTGGTCAACAGTTCTTGTTCGCGCATGCGCAGACGAGATGATTTCCATTATTTTGAAACGGAACCATCTGCGATCAAACCCGCGTGCACCCTCAAAATTTCAGCTCTCTACGACTACTTTTCGCGTAGTTAGAAACGTTACAAAGAAGTGGTCAACAGTTCATGTTCCGCGTGGGCTACGAAAGTTACATTACGATTCCAATGAAATTCATTTAGAACCGTCAAACTACTATTCCTGGTCGACCCTCCAAGTTTGAACTCATTTCAACGATATTTAGGGTTGTTATGGGAGTTTCAAGTATTTCACTTTTGCGCATGCGCACAGAAAAGTTACAGTACTTTTTCAAGGATTTTTGTGTGGGACCATCTGTGATCCAACCCGCACCTACCCTCCTACTTTCAGCCCATTTCGACCATTATTTCTGGTAGTTACGGGCGTTACAAGGAATTACCACAGACAGACATACACACACGGAACCAAAACGTCTGCCAATTCAAGTGGCAATATAGCTTCCTCACTTGAATCACATGAACGTATAGAATAGATGGGTGGGTTTATTTATTTATTTATTATTAATAAACGGGCAAAAATTGCCCAATTTACAAGGATTAATAACTAGCAACTAAACATAAAAGAAAACACTAGTGTTCATTCTGATACGGGACCATCTACGATCCAACCCACGTGTAAGTACCCTCAACATTTCAGCTCTCTACGGCTATTTTTCGCGTAGTTAGAAACATTACAAGGAAACAGGCAACATTTCATGTTCGCGCATGCGCAGAGGAATGAAATTCTTCTGGAACTATCAAAGAATTATTCTTGATCGACCCACCAAATCTGAGCTCATTTCAACGATATTTAAAGTAGTTACGGGCGTTTCAAACATTTCACGTTTACGCATGCGCAGCGGAACGATGTTCATGATTTTGAAACGGGACCATTTCCGATCCAACCCGCGTTTAGCCTTAAATTATTATTCAGCATTATTTACCTACTTTATCATTGTCATCATTTATTTTTTTCATTGTCTCCTCCTTTGTAAATCCATCCCTATAGAACTAATAATGTTTGTAAAAATACATACCTACATCCGGCCAACTGACGTATACATTGTAATCATAATATTTAAATTGGGCGTAGCCCGTTTTGTACTCAAATAAACAAATAAACAAATTTCAGCTCTGTACGGACTGTTTTTCGCGTAGTTAGAAGCGTTACAAGGAAATTGTCAACATTTCATGTCCGCGCATGCTCAGAAGAAAGTTACAGTACGATTCCAATGAAATTCATTTGGAACTATATCAAAGTATCATTCCTAATCGACCTTCCAAGTTTGAACTCATTTCAACTATATTTAGGGTAGTTATGAGTTTTTCAAGTAGTTTCCGTTTGCGCATGCGCAGCCGAAAGTTACAGTACTTTTTCGATGATTTTGGTATGGGACCGTCTGTGACCTAACCCGCACAGACCCTCCAAATTCCAGCATATTTCGACCATTATTTCGGGTAGTTATGGGCGTTACAAGGAATTACCACAGACAGACAGACACGGAACCAAAAATGTTCCTCGATGTCTGAAATGCAAAATGGCAGTGGGAATTTTCATTTTGGAGAACATAATTTTTTTTACTCAATTACGAATCCAAGGCTACTTCGGTAGTGAGGAAGCAATAATCAGTAATTGATACAAGTAACTCAGCTATGAATAATTATGTCGTCACAATGTACAAGCGGTCATCTTAAGATGATCACGAGCGGTTTCGTGATATGATATGATTATGAGAAAACGAGTCGGGAAACGCCGCCGGAGTAAAACACGAGGCGAGTCGGGCACTGTGATTCTCAGTCCTGGTAACCGGGTCACCACTTTCTTCGACTAGGTATCACTGAAGACCGAAAGTGATTCTCAACGAGGCGGGCCCCATCCCAAACTTGTTACTCGCGCAGTGAGAGTGAGCCGCCCCTTCGTCTTCATCGTCCCGACCCGTTCAAAAGTCCCAAAGCCTGTTGTGTATTCTGAACTGCTTTTCATCGCCCACGACGGCAAATAATTAATAGGTCGAAGAAAGAGTCATCTCTGAAAAAGAGATTTTGGTTTATTATTTTGTGAATAATACACCTTTGATTCGCTCAGCAAAACATTTGTATAACACCCCCTCAAAATTTTTCTTCTTTTACGTTTCAAGGTCCGCCGTATCACGTGTACCGGCTTCATTTTCGGTCTAAAAAATTCATTCTTTCCCACACATTCTCCATTTGGGGCCTAGTTGTGTCCCGAAACTTTGCAGCCCAATCGGAATGTAGTCAGAGGTGTCATGAGAGAAAATAGGTATAAAAATAAGTACTTTCTGTGTTTTAGTAACATAAGCTTTTGAGTTAATCGTTTTCCATGTTTTTGGGACGAGAAGACCGAATATGAAGTCGATTTTGACCAAGGAGTGGAAAATTGAGGTTCTAGCGAAGTTTCAGCCTTAAATTTACGTAACATTTTGGTCTAAAATCGTCGTTTTTCCGAACACAGTTTGGGTCCCCATTTGGGAACACATTTGGATCCTAGCTGTGCTCCGAAGCTCGGCAGCCCGATCGCAATACACCCAGGGGTGTTAAGGGAGAAAAATGGGTGCAAAAATAGGGGTTTTAGAGGGATGTTTGAGGTTTTAGTGAACATGAGCTTGTGAGGTATCGTATTCCATGTTTTTTAGGGCGAGAAGACCGAATATCAAGTTGATTTTGAGCGAAGAGTGAAGAATTGAGGTTGTAACGAAGGTTAACCTCCCGAAATTAATTTTTTATTAGTCAAAAACATGGAAAATGGTGTTAAATCAACATAAATTTGTAGATATAACACTACAAGTAGTATCGACAGGTTAATCAAGACAATTAAATGGTACATCAACCATCCAAAACAAGCTGGTTATTTTAAAAAAACCGAGCCTAATTCGTGTTTTTGGGGGCCAAAATTGGTGGAAACCATTAAAAATAGCTATTTCAATTATTGCACATGAAAGAAATAATAAATGCAACAGCCAACATTTCTGTACGTATATAACTTGAATCACTTGCGGCCGAGTAGTGGAAATCCATAGCAAAAAACTACAGGATAAAAATAGAAATAGTCTATTTCCACGTCAAACTAACAAACTGTAGACCATAGAAGCTATCGTGTACTGATGATGGTGTAAAAACCGAAACCGGTCTACAGTTTGTTAGCTTGACGTGGAAATAGACTATCTAGTTTTGTTTTTATCATGTGGGTTTTTTGTATTTTTCTCTGTACGTATGTCCAGTAGAATAATAAACCCATGTGACCCATGTGTTGTTTTAATGACAACGTACCTACTTACTTCCTTTAAAAGATATTCAATAACGGTAACGGTATGTAACAAGTAAGCCAGCATGCAATGTACCTAGCATTCCTCCCCACCCAGTTGTATACTTAATGCTACCATGGTTTTGGAGGTAAACCCAAATGATTACCAACACACGACTCGTCCAACTATTTCTCGATTATGTTTCAACCTAAGAAAACTCCAATCGACGGAGGAAAAATAATTCATTGCGAACGACACGAGCGAAGGATCTATCTTCCGCCAAACTATGTATTTTTAGCTCCGGAAGAAGCCTTGGATCATTTTTATGCCAGAGATGAAAATAGGTAACCCCCGAATACCTCTTGACCCATTTCAATTCAAAAGCAGTCTTTACCTGTATCTGTTAAAGAAGCTGGTGGGCGTTCAAAGACAACATTTTCCACTTGCAACAACAGTTTTCAACGCCTTATTTCAGTCGGATTGGCAAGTAATGTCGAGTAGTTGACAATAGTTCTTGCGACTGTACAAATTGTGTGTCTAGGTTGAACGATCAACGCGATTGCTTTCACGGAACCAACTGAAGGAAAATTCCAGTCGTCCTGATGATTTAAGTGCAAGCAGTCTTCCAGCAGTAATCAAGTCAGCATGATTTAAGATGATACCGATAACTGAGCATTCGAGGTCCTTCGGGCTGGGGGTTCGTACAGGGCAATTTGTACCTTTGCACGTTCGATTGAGTCCGGGTTTTTCGTGTCTGTTCCGCAAACCACCTGCGATACACCCAAAATGAACTGAACTCGTTCATGCCATCAAAATGTTCCAGTATTAGTACGAAAACAGATTTTGGTAGTTATCGACTGCTGGAACTAACTACATATTTAGCTTTCCATTGTCAGAAATCTAATTATTTATTTATAATTTGTCTAATTATTTATTTATGAATAAAACGTACAATGACCAGTTACAAATTTAATAATCCACACGGCTGTTAGTTTAATTTAAGTGAAATGTTAATTTCTCACAGATACGTACAAGGAAAAAACGCTGCAAAGTCCTTGTCACATGGGTTTATTATTCTATTATTATTGGTCTACAGAAATGCTGGCTGTCCATTTATTGTTTCTTTCATGTAATATAATTGAAATAGCTATTCCTGGTTTCCACAAATTTTGGCCCCCAAAACTTGAATTAGGTACTACGCTCCTTTTTTTTTTCAAATACCTTTGACCATTGAATGTACCATTTAATCGTCTTAATCCACGTGTTGACACTTTTTCTAGTGTTATTATACAAATTGATGGTGATTTCAGACGATTTCGCAGGTTTTTGGCTCATAAAAAATAAATTTTAGGAGCTGAACATCGGGTACAACCTCAATTTTCCACTCCTTGGTCAAAATCGACTTCATATTCGGTCTTCTCGTCCCCAAAAACATGGAAAACGATACTTCAAAAGCTCATTTTACTACTATGTTACTAAAACACAAAAAGTACCTATTTTTATACACATTTTCACTCATAACTCCCCTGGATATATTCCGATTGGGCTGAAAAGTTTCGGGACACAACTAGGGCCCAAATGGAGCATGTGTGCGAAAGAACGATTTTTTTAGACCGAAAATGAAGCCTGTACACGTGATACGGCGTACGGCGTACGGCGGACGCGGACGGACATTGCATTTTTGGAATCTACGCACCTTGAAACGGAAAAGAAAAAATTTTGAGGGGGTGTTATAAAAATTTTTTGCTGAGCGAATACATAGGTGTATTATACACGGAATAATAAACCAAAACGCTGCAAAGTCCTTGTCACATGGGTTTATTATTCTATTATTTTATTGGTCTACAGAAATGCCGGCTGTTTATTTATTGTTTCTTTCATGTAAATTAATTGAAATGGCTATTTCTGGTGGTTTCCACAAATTTTGGCCCCCAGAACTTGAATTAGGTACTACGCTCCTTTTTTTTCTTCAAATTACCCTTGATCATTGATTGTACCATTTAATCCTCTTGATCCACGTGTTGGCACTTTTTCTAGTGTTATTATACAAATTGATGGTGATTGCAGACGATTTCGCAGGTTTTTGACTCATAAAAAATCAATTTTGGGAGCTGAACATCTGGTGCAACCTCAATTTTCCACTCCTTGGTCAAAATCGACTTCATATTCGGTCTTCTCGTCCCCAAAAACAAGGAATACTATACCTCAAAAGCTCATTTTACTAACATGTTACTAAAACACAAAAAGTACCTATTTTTATTCACATTTTCACTCATAACTCCCCTGGATATATTCCGATCGGGCTGAAAAGTTTCGGGACACAACTAGGGCCCAAATGGAGCATGTGTGCGAAAGAACGATTTTTTTAGACCGAAAATGAAGCCTGTAGACGTGATACGGCGTACGGCGGACGGCGTACGGCGTACGGCGTACGGCGGACGGCGGACGGACATTGCATTTTTGGAATCTACACACCTTGAAACGGAAAAGAAAAAATTTTGAGGGGGTGTTATAAAAATTTTTTGCTGAGCGAATACATAGGTGTATTATTCACAGAATAATAAACCAAAAGGAAAAAAACCACAGTCATGCAGCATGGCTATAAGAGCGAATTTTCGAAGTTTTCGGCATCTTCCTCCTCCGCCTAAAATTTTCTGAAAATTAATTTTCGGCCAATGTTTTCCCAACTTGATACAAAATTAAAACAGGAGTAGTTTTACGCAAAGTAAAATTTGGGGTGGAAGGAGGGGGAGGGGGAAATCAAAAATGTTTTGAATACCAGAAGAGTAGGTATTGGGTACGTAACAAATTTTTTGTTCCATTTTTTGCCGAGTAACACCTCGGTTTGTAGATTTTCCAACGCTGAACACGATGGTGAAGTCAGAATTGCGATATCCCATTCCGTTCTCAGATTAGAGCAGACGAACCAGGAAGAACATCTCAAGAAATAACCACGTTCCTTCATCTTCAAAGTGCTCCAGTTTGAGAATGGAATGAGATATCGCAATTCTGATTTCACCATCGTGTTCAGCGTACAAAAACCTTTAAAATGAGGTGTCACTTGTCAGACTTTTTCATTTTGGGAATTTATGGGTAATTTTCCCCCCCTAAAACTCCCCAAAACTCCCCCTTAGGGAGACCCGATTCTGCCCATCTTCGAACTTAGCCTGTCGATTGCCAAGACAGATTTTTCGTGCAAATTTGAACTTTTTATCTCAATTCTTTCGAGAGTTATCGTCTGGAATGACACATACATATATAAATATATATATAAATATATAAATATATATATAAATATACATATATATATACATATAATTTTTGGTGTCTTTCGGCAGGGAATTCAGGATAGTCTGAAACGGATTTTGGTATAAAAATCTTTCGGAAATTCGAGTTTTAAAAATTTTGGACCGAGAACAATAGCTTCCTTTTCTTCGAAAATTCGCTAAAACGCTGCAAATTATAACAGAACCGTTTATTATTACCTTTATAGATACCCCTTCTGCGTGGATCTCTGTTTTCTGTGGTCAATACCCTCGAGGTCCCCCCCAAAAAAGCCCTAAATCGAGTATAGGAGCCAGCCCGAGAAATGCATTTCACAAATGCGCAGGATTCATTTATTCAATCATTATTAGTTCATGTTATTCATGAAGCATAACGTTTGTTCAAGTTCCAAAAGTACCTATCAACAAAGTCCACAAGATCTATCATTTTGGTTTATTATTTTCAATAATGAAAGATTGGAATCGAGTATGAAAAATAAATTCTAACCCCCCCCCCCCCCCTCCCATCAAGTTTTGATGGTTTACGTTTCAAGAAATTTAGAATCCGAAAATGCAATAACAAACGCTGCAAATCCCTGCACAACGGTTTATTATTTTGTACAGAATACCCTTTGTCACAGATCATAGCTCTCTGTATAGATAACCCGTCTATATAATATAATAATATGTACTACTCTATATATATTATGTGAATCGCAGACCCTCCGTAGGTTAGTACCTAACCCCACACTTGTTACTAGGTACCTACCTAAATCACGAGTTAAATGTTGCTAAAATAATGCAGCCGATGACAAACAGTATCTAAAACGGCAAAAAGAAGCACAAATAATGAAGTTCTACATTCTAAGTTGATGTGGAGTAATTAGATGCCCCTTCTGCGTAGATCACTGTTTTCTGTGGTCGATACATATAATGAACCGTTGTGTAATAACTTGCCCATGAAGAGCACTCCAACGGTTGTTCATGTTGCAAAAGTACCGATCAACAAAATCCAGCCCCTTCTTGGTAGATGAACCGTTGTGTAATAATTTACCGTTGTGTAATAATTTACCGTTATGTAATCATTTACCGTTGTGTAATAATTTGCCGTTGTGTAATGATTTACCATTGTGCAATAATTTATACCCATCAATATAATACTTCAACATTTGTTCAAGTTTCACAAGTACCTATCAACAAAATCCAATAGTCCACCACTTATCAAATGAAATAATATCGCAGAACAACCAACTCGACTATACAGCCACCCTTGATTATAGTCAGGTGCTCCGTAGTGATGATATCCGGGACGAATTTATACCGTTTGCTTCACGATCTTGTTGACAAAGCTTTTTGTTGCACACGAACGGCTGGACGTATAATGCTCCGGGTGGTCTCAAAAAATTGTTTAGCTCAAGACAATTTATTAACGTAAAAGACAGCTTACCCTTCTATCGAAAGTTTTCGAGATACGGCGTTCTAAAAATTTCAACCCCTATTTTTTACCCCTTAGAGGTGGCTGACAGTAACGCCGAGCTTCGCGGGCAAATAGACCCCAAACGCGACCTACAAACCAAATTTCATTATAATTTTGGTTAAGGATAACCAAAAAAGTGCGAAGTACGGCAGACGGACAGAAATTTGTTATTCCATTTTCGGATTCTACATATCCTGAAATGTAAACCATCAAATTTGAGAGGGGGTTACATTTTTGTTTATGCTTGATTCCAAAGGTTTATCACTGAAAATAATAAACCAAAATCTCTGCATAATAAAATTCTTAGCAAATAAACAAACCACTTTGCTCTCCTCCTTACTCATAACTTAGGTACCAGCATAATGGTTTTTCAACCCGCTCTTAAACTGTGAGAGCGACGAGCTTGTAAGTTTTTGTTTGGTTAATGCATTACCTATACAATTTTGCATCCCTACAATCGAAAGCGAGCTGACCGCGAAAATTTTCCTAAAAGGCATGGCTGCAAAGCATCGATTCCTAGCTCTGGTTAATCCTTCTTCAAGGAAGGACGTTCTTGATATTCCACCAGTCTAAATGCCTAGATATTATTAACTTATGGTTTATTAGTTTCAATAATGAACCATTGGAATCGAGCATGAAACAAAAAAATTCTAACCCCCTCAAAATTTGATGGTTTACGTTTCAAGTTATGTAGAATCCGAAAATGCAATAAAAAACGCTGCAAATCCCTGCACAACGGTTTATTATTTTTTACAGAATACCCATCCGTTACAGATCACAGATATAATATAATATGTACCTACTACTCTGTAGATATTATACGGATCGCAGATCCTCCGTAACTTAGTACCTAACCCCGTACTCGTTACTAGTTACCTACCTAAATCACGAGTTAAATGTTGCTAAAATAATGCACCCGATGACAAACAGTAACTATAACGGCAAAAAGAATCGCAAATAATGAAGTTGTAAAGGAAATTTTTTTATGTGGAGTGAAATAGATGCCCCTTTTGCGTAGATCACTGGTTTTTGTGGTCAATACCTATAGTGAACCGTTTTGTAATAACTTGCCCATCAATACTTCAACGGTTGTTCAAGTTGCAAAAGTAACTATCAACAAAATCCAGCCCCTTTTTTCGCATGAACCGTTGTGTAATAATTTGCCCTTGTGTAATAATTTACCGTTAGGTATGTAATAATTTACCGTTGTGTAATAATATGCCGTTGTGTACTAATTTGCCACTGTGTAATAATTCACCATTGTGTAATAATTTACCCATCAGTAATACTTCAATGTTTGTTCAAGTTTCACAAGTACCTACCAACAAAATCCGATAGTCCATCAATAAATTATCAAATGATATAATATCGCAGAACAACCAACTCGACTTCATACAGCCATCCTTGATTATAATCAAATGTTCCGTAGTGATGATATCCGGGCCGAATTTATACCTTTTGATTCACGAATTTATAGCTTTTTGGTGCACACGAACGGCTGGACGTACAATGCTCCGGGTGGCCTCAAAAAATTGTTTAGCTTAATACAAATTTAATAACCCTCAATCGAAAATTTTCGAGATACGGCGTTCTGAAAATGTCAACCCCTATTTTGAACCCCTAAATGACTGACAGTAACGCCGAGCTTCGAGGACCAACTAGACCCCGAACGGAACCTATAACCCGAATTTCATTAATTTTTTTTCATGGTAACTAAGAAAATGACCAGTACGGCGTACGGCGGACAGACAGAAATATTTTTATTGCATTTTCGGGTTCTACATACCTTGAAACGTAAACCATCAAATTTTGAGGGGGAGTAAGAATTTTGTTTTCTTGCTCGATTCCAATGGTTCATTATTGAAAATAATAAACCAAAATTTCTGTATGTCCGCCGTACGCCGTACTGAGCACTTTTCTTAGTTACCATTAAAAAAAATTGATGAAATTCGGGTTATAGGTTCCGTTCGGGGCCTAGTTGGTCCTCGAAGCTCGCCGTTACTGTCAGTCAAAAATAGGGAATAAGGAGTAAAAGTACGGGTAAGGAGTTAAAAATAGGGGTTGAAATTTTCAGAACGCCGTAGCTCGGAAACTTTTGATAGAAGGGCATGGTTTTTTTACGGTATTAAATTTTGCCTTGAGCTAAACAATTTTTTGAAACCACCCGGAGCATTGTAGGTCCAGCCGTTCGTGAGCACCAAAAAGCTTCGTCAACACGATCGTGAATCAAACGGTATAAATCCGGCCCAGATATCATAACTAGGGAGCACCTGATTATAATCAAGGATGGCTGTATGAAGTCGAGTTGGTTGTTCTGCGATAATATTTCATTTGATACCTATGTGATGGACTATTGGATTTTGTTGGCAGGTAGGTACTTTTGAATCTTGAACAAACGTTGAAGTATTATTGATGGGTAAATTATTACACAATGGTAAATTATTACGCAACGGTAAATTATTGCACAACGGTAAGTTAATCGGTACTTTTGCAACTTGAACCACCGTTGAAGTATTATTGATCGGCAAGTTATTGAGGCGAGGGTAGGTATTGACCTAAGGAAACAGTGATCTACGCAGAAGGGGCATCTATTTCACTCCACATCAACAATTATGCTTCAGAACTTCATTAATTGCGTTATTTTTGCCATTTTAGTTACTGTTTGTCATCGACAGGATTATTTTAGCAACATTTAACTCGTGATTTAGGTAGTTACCTATTAGCGAGTACGGGGTTAGGTACTAACCTACGGAGGGTCTGCGATCTACATAATATGTATAGAATAGTATAATATATTATATTATACAGACGGGTTATCTATACAGAGAGCTGTGATCTGTAACAAAAGGGTATTCTGTACAAAATAATAAACCGTTGTGCAGGGATTTGCAGCGTTTTTCTTCAGAAGAACATTAATGAGTAACTTTTGAGCCGCAAAAACCGAATCAAGAAGACCTGCGCCACTCCCTCCCCATCCATCACGAGACACCATAGATCAATTGTGACTGGACCAGGGTGAAATCAAACATTTTTCGGGCTTCCATAGGCAAGAAATGTCGCTCCTCTCGACAAACATAGACCAGCTTACGTAATGTATAGCCGCAAGCTTACTGATATGGGCGCCCCACTTCAGACACTGGTCGACTTCAACTCCAAAGTAGCATGTAGAAGTGACTTGCCCAATTTCAGGACAGACGCAGTAGTCATTATTTTCACAATCCATACTATTGCACTTGATATTTCTTATGTGGGGGACCCTCCTGTCTCTGTTAGCAAATACAATAAAATTAGACTTAGTAGACCCGCTGGTACAAATCAAGTGTCACAAGCTTTACATATTAAATTTTTATTAATATGTAACTTCTAACCCTTCTGATTACATTCATTGGGTGACCATCAAGTTGGAAGTGGGCATCTCTTGAAAACTTTCGCAGATACGGGTTTTGTTGGAAATTAGCAGTTTATTTGAAATTATATGATAATTATGACCTACCTATGTAGGAAGAGGTTGAAAGATGCACGACTCATCAACAATGATCGACTACCTCTACAGTTTGCTGCTTGTAATTTACAACTCGCTTAAGACGCTGCTGAATGGACCAGCTCAAAGAGTGCCTTATGCGGGAAATTGAGAAAACAACTCTGAGTGCTTGAAAAACCGAGTTTATTGTATAATGTTTAATCTAGTATATAAGTTAATTCAAGTTGGTTTAATATAAGTATAATAAATTCAGTATAATAATTAGGTACGTAAATGCGTTGATATTCAATCTGCACACCCATCATCGTGATTACTTTTTCAAAATTTACAGCTTGTCTTAAATCAATAAAGCTTTTCTTTTTATGCCACTTTTACCACTAGGACTGGCCTTGAAGAACTCGAACAACTAGAAAAGACTACGGCTTGACAACGATCTGAACAACGCTATAAACCAATCCTGACATTTACCCAATGAAGGAATGAGTCGCATTATGCCAATCTACTGTAGACTCTTTAGAGTGTATACGTATTCTGTCCTCCCAAACTGAATATTCTGTCCTCCCAAACAGAAAACGACAACACACTGCTAAAGATGCCGATCTCTGCCAACTCAAAAGAGCGTCTTATCCAAAAATATAGAGCAAAAGCGAGTGCTTAAACGGGTGTTTTAACATTGCCTGGGAAAGGAAATGTCCTGGGACCGATGGAAAACAGCGGGAAAACGCCTTAAGCGAGTTTCACTGTATCGCCATCCTCGTTGGAAATCAGTTCTGACTCGAACTGGTCCATCCGCGTGTCGTTGACACGTGAAAACCTCCCATCATTTGCCACAGGGAGGAACCAGACAGTTCAAACCAAACCCGTACGAAATAACATTGACAGAGCCGGCCTTGCATGTTATCGCTACCCCCCCCCCCCCTCCAACCACTAACCTTCGCCATCCTACGGCGGGGTTTACAGCGAGGAGATCGCTATTTCGGGACCTCTAGCAAGGCTGCGTTCTTGAATTCAGGTGGAGGGCACTCGCCTTCCATTTCCTAGAGCTGCCGCGGACCTGATAATAATTATGAACTTCTGCATGAAACACTATGTACCTGTTAGCCACGTCCCAATGAATGGATACAATCACGTTCAGAATGAGGGAACTTCAGGGAAGGTATCTGCTGAGGCATTACCTCGGAATACTTGCATTTTATAGCAGTTGCTCACTACAACAATAAGGTTTCCCAACAAAGAAATGTTCAAAAAATATAGTAGTTTACTCATTCGGTCATGCTGCATGCCTGGAACATTCTAATGTGATTTAATTTTTGAAATTTTTAAAATTTGATTCACTTTTTTTCACAAAGTTCTCAGCCAATTTTTTCACTAATATTTTCTTCAATTTCATTTTAAAAGCGCTGCAGAAAATTTTAATACGCGCAAGTTACAGTGCTACAACAATTATTACACCACGGTTTATAATTTACCTGTAAAGATGCCCCTTCTGCGTAGATCGCTGTTTTCTGTGGTCAGTACCAACCCTCGACCTCTCCCCAGCAAGTCTTAGCGAGAATGCAGTATCGGCTGGATGATCAATGCGTTGCACAGGGCAGAATTAGCTTGGGTGCTGTGCATTACCCCTCAAGCCACACTCCCCTCCCATAACCATTCCTGTGGCTGTTCGGACTCACAGTCCAGGACCGTTTGGGACTAGTTCTAACAGTCTTGGATTTCTTCGAGGACAGTTGATCCTGCACATGCGTACAAGATGCTAATACCCCCAGCTTATGAGGAACGTTACAATCAGGTTATCTGTTCGGAATCAGCAGCGAGCGTTCGGACATACATGGTTCTGGACTCAATCCTGGACGGTTCTATCCCCTCACTTTCATGGTTTGTTCGGACAGACAGTTCTGGACCAGCCCACGATGGAACTGCGTCATGAAAAAGAGGGGATACAACCGCCCAGGGTTGAGTCCAGAACTGTGCCTGTCCGAACACGCGCTGATGTTTCCGAACGGATAACCTGAAGCATTGTAACCTTCTGTGATATTCTTTCATTTGAAGAATGATGGCTCTTTTGGATTTTGTTGATTGGTACCTACCTCTGAAACTTGAATAAACGTTATGCTTGATAAATAACAACAAATAAATTAATGATTGAACTAGCTGTTGTGCCCGTCGCTGACGGGTAGAACTCGGGGTGGGTCCATCTGACTTTGTTACCTCTCGCTTCACAGATTATATCTCTTACATGTCCCTTTAGAAACTGTGATAATTTAATTTTGTTTTTTGTTTTTTTAATTTGTTTTTTTATGTTTTGGCTCGCCTATGAACCCCCACTCCTATCCATCGGATCCGGAAGTGAACCCCCCTATGTCCTTCCCCGGTCATAGAAACATTTAAATACGCGAGATGGGTTCGATCCATTGAGCCGTTTTCGAGAATTTAATTTTTTTATGTTTCGGCTTCCCTATAAACCCCCACCCCTATCCATCGGATCCGGAAGTAAACCTCCTTATGTCCTTCCCTGGTCATAGAAACATTCAAATACGCGAGATCCGTTCGATCCATTGAGCCGTTTTGGCGTGATTGAAAGACAAACAGACAAACAGACAGACAGACACCACGAAAATCACCTGTAAATTTAGTTATATAGAAGATTATTGAATTCCGTGCATTTTTATGAAACTCTAATTTCCGGGCCGCCTCCAGTACTCGATAAGGGCTTCCCTGGTGGGAGCTCGAGGGTAGGTATTGACCACGCGTAACGGGTATCTATACATGGTTAACATTTTGGTTTATTATTTGTGAATAATACACCTATGTATCCGTTCGGCAAACAATTTTTTGAACTCCCCCTGAAAAATAAAAAGACTGATAAACGGTGCGTAGATTCCAACAATGCAATAATGTCCTTCCGCCGCGAGCCGTACGCCGCGCCGTAGCATCTATATCTATCTTTACTTTCTGTCTAAAAAATTTGATCTTTCGCACACAGACTCGATTTGGGCCCTAGTTGAGTCCCAAGCCCAATCAGAATATACCCAGGGGTGTTATGGGTAAAAATGTATGTAAAAATAGGGTTTTTTGTGTGTTTTAGTAACATGAGCTTGTGAGGTATCGTTTTCCATGTTTTTGGGGGCGAGAACCGAATATGAAGTCGATTTTGACCAACGAGCACAGAATTGAAGTTCTAACAAAGTTTCTGACTTAAATCTACCTTAAATATTGGCCTAAAATTTGCGTTCATTCGCAGACTGGCTCCATTTGGGCCGTAGTTGTGCTCCCAAGCTCGCCCCAGGGGTGTTATGGGTGAAAAATGGGTATAAAAATAGGGTTTTTTTAAAAGATTTTAGTGAACATGAGCTTGTGAGGTATCTTTTTCCATGTTTTAAGAAACTGCAATCCTCGGTCCGGTACTCGATTTAGGTCTTCCCTGGGAGGAGCCCGAGGGTAGGTACTGACCACAGAACACATTGATCTAAGAAGAAGGGGCATCTATACAGGTAAATGGCCGTAATAAACCGTTGTGTAATAATTCTCAGCGTTTTCCCCAGTACTTGAAAATTTGTTCAGTAGGTACCTACCTACTTACTACCTACTTACTTAGTACCTACTCAGTACTACTACCTACTTAGTACCTACTCAGTTTTACTACCTACTTAGTACGTACTCAGTACTACTGCCTACTTAGTACCTACTCAGTTATACCTACTTACCTAGTATCTAATCAGTATTCACACTTAGTACCTTACTTACAACCGGGTTTTTGGGGGGAACAATGGTGAAGAAAGTTTTCCCAGTACCTACAAAAAAAAACCGAACCTACTTACCTAAAAAAATTTCAAAATGCTGGTGGGTGATGGGGGCGACAAAATGAACAAAAGGCACTTCCTTATGTTTGCGCAAAAGTTCAGCTCGATCCGATATGTCTAGGTAGCCCTGTCAAAGAAGAACGACAAGGGCAAATAGGAACACTTGCATCACTCTGGCACTTGATGATCCCAAGGGTTGCAATTTGGTACACGTCCTCAGGCGCCCCTCGAGAACGGGTGTACGAAATATCAACACCGGAGACCCCCAGGGGGCCGAGTTACCAGGGGTAAAAAAAACCCCACCTATTTGTTCTGTCGTGTAAGCAGTGACGTGGTCGCTGAGTAGGGAGTAGGTACTTACGTAGGTACAGTTTTGTTGGTGAGCAAGACGCTCCCGCGTCCCCAGATATCACTTCTCCATGTACCATACAAATGTTGTTATACTTAACGCGTAATATTGTTTATAGGGCAGTACTCTCGTCTGTTGCTATGCGAATTGGAGTTAGTAGCAATCAACTATTAATTGATGTAGAGGGAACACAAACCGTGTCCGTCAAATCCACCAGCAATGGTTAATGGAGAGTTAAACACGAAACTGACAGCTGGAAGGCAGAGATGCGCAGTACGAGAACTCGAAACGAAGTTGGCAACCCAGGCGACACCTATTTAATTCTGGTGAGGAGAAGGGTTAGCACCTAGGATGTGGTGGGTCCTAAAAATGGAATTCGACAGGTACCGGTGCCTCAGTTTCCTGTAGGTTACGTGGCAACAGGAGGTTGCAGCGTACGTAGCAACAGTGCATATTTGTGCATAATTATGCAGACCCACATCGAGCCAGTGGAAACTGCTATAACTTGAAGCGTCATTTTAGCTTCAAACGACATTGGTACATTGGCGTTTTATTTGAAATAATGCATTCTGATATCGATATAAATACCGAAATATGAATGTCCCGTTTTGGGTTAGGATGTTTCCAAACATTTTCCGGTTAGCCACCCCCCCCCCCCCCCCCTTCAAAACCTAAATCCACCACGGCGAAGCTTGGAAATCTGAAAGTGCAAGCGTGCATTAACTTTGTGTTGGGGAAGGAGGAAATCATTTTTACTGTCTTCGAAAAAAGGAGGAAGTTCTCAATTCAACTTTCTTTTTTCTTTTCTTAATGTTCGTCCAGCGATTATTCCAAAACTACTGGGCCGATTTCGATCAATCTTTTTTTGAATGAAAAAGGATCATCCCCCAGTGGTTCCCATTATATATATATATCGGTATAGCACGTTTTCAATATTTTCTCAATTAATACCCAACCTACGAGAAGCCTTCTACCTACCTACTCCGACGTTCGAGGGACGGAGCCTGGAGAGGGAAGCATACCGTAGGGTCCCCCCCACCTTCCTTCTTCGGGAGCTTGATGGTTTGACACTGAGGCGATCAGTATCGTCTCAGACCGAATATACGACACAAGTCCTTGAAATATATCAACTAAGTACGTTCAATTTTAAACATTTTTCTTTATTTCGCCCTCGACTCCTGATTAGAAAACATTCAAATTCTAAATCAGAAGTGGGATTCTATCTGCGCTCACACAAAGAATATTATTTTACCAAACTTTTTTTATATCAGTGAAGTGTTTTCCGTGATCACGGGTTCTTTACTCTCACGTGACGCGATGTCAGACGTGGAGGAACACCAAAATCAAGTGGATTCCGAAGAAGAAGATATTATCATCGAAGACGAAGTTCCACCGAATCCACCAACTCCATAGCAAAACCGAATGGAACAATTAATTGGGATGCAAGCCCAGATGTTTGGTGAGTTACTCAATCGTTTACCAAATATGCATGGCACCATGCGCTGTTGCCAAATCTCTAGTGGGGAAAGCAGTTAACCTGGTAGTGTAGAATCGTGGCCCGGGGTGACCATGCGGGCCACAGCGTTCGATCTTAGTAACCCCAAAGTTGGCGGCAACTGGTCCTCATCTCAGGCGGGCACCAATGCAAGCTCTTCAAAGCTTGTGCTTACTCGACCAGCGATTAGCTCTTCACCTCTCATAGTAATCATGCGAAGTCTACAGGGACTGAAGATTGAGTAAGGTCCGAGTAAAAAGTTCCCCCCGGGAGTGATTTAATTCGTATACCCATTGAGGTCAAATTCAGGGTTATAAAAGACATTTAATTTAATTGTTGGAATCCATCTCTACAGTACCCAATACGGTCGATTTTTCAACGCCCACAAAACCCCTACCTATTTCTGGATGGATAAACTTGCAGCAAGGAAATTAAATTGAGCTGTGTATTAGGGTGATCACAAAAAGTAAACTTTCGAAATTCAATCGTGGCAACCCCCTAAAAGGTGCCATTTGACTAGAAAATGAGATTCCCAAAGTTTTAGGTCGATCGGATAATATTAACCCGTGCCGCATCGAGGTTGAAGTTTAGAAAAACTCACTTTTTTTCATAAAAATATTATTTCTTTCCTCATAACATAGTAACCATTTGTCCTAGAGACTTTAAATTGGTCTTATTTTATTTGATATGTTATCTCCTTCAACTTGTACTCCAATATTTGTTTCGCTAGATCCTATAGATTTTATGTTATTCAGCTTTTCCCATCTCAAAACGTGGTCCGTTTCAGCAAATGTGCCTTTTTACGCATACCCCTAAAAACCACACTCCAGTCAATGAAATCGACCTCTAGGCAATTTGATACTTCTTTATCACTCTGGTATATTGAAAATTGATACATTTGAATCTAATATATAATATATGGAGGGGGTAGGGGGGAGATGGGTGGGTGGTGGGTGCTATGAAATGCACAAAAAACAATAAAAATTATGTAAAAAGTGTTTTAATAATACAAATTGAAAGTTTTTTGTATAGAAAATAATAGCCTGGAACTTATTTTACAACACAATATATCTATTCCAACACCACTGAATTTAGAACTACATTAATGGCTTAGATAGTGAGGCTTTATCGACATCAGGGTAAATTTTCCTACATTCTGACACAACTTGTAATAAAAATTGGCGCTGTTCTTCGTCTTTTGTCAAGCAAGAGTTGAAGTCTTGTATCAATTTCACTCCTCTTTCAGCAGTGTCGTTGACTACCCGCAAATAATGAGGATTTTTGTTCCATAAGCGTGTATCGGTGTTTAAAAAATCAGTCTATGGAAAACCGCTTGAAAAAATTCAAGGTTTGAGAGGTGACAAAAAAATCAAGTTGCTTATCCAAAATTTGCTCTACATGTGCAAAATCTAAAATCGCTTTTCTATCCCTACCATCAATTTCACTATCGGGTTCACCTAGGGAAAATAATTTCATGGCCATACTTTTTTTAATGTGTCGTCTAAAGTGTGGTCGAAAAACGAGAATGCTATTTTCTCTGAGCTGAGGTACCACAGATGGTTTACAAATTTTGACAAAGTCTTATCTGCTATTTCTGTGTCAATTTTCCTATACTCTACTAATGCTTTCAACATTTCTAGATCTTGTTTAGGGACCAAAGCAAGTTTGGGGGCATTGAACCATAATATATTAATATTTATTATAAAAATACAAATTTCTTCTATTCCTTTCATTTCTTTTTGAGTTAATAACAATTGATCTCTAAAAAGATAAATTTTGAGGCAGTAAATTGCTTTGGCCATCTACCTGGCGTGATGAATTGCACCAGGTGCTTTAAAAGAAAAGTTTTGGGGAGGAAGCCCTATAAACACTAAACAAAGTTGAAGAAACTCTTTGTAATCCTCTCTGGGCTGCAGGGTTTCCAAATGTTCCATTAAAAAAAGTGAAACTTGATTAATGTTACTAATTTTGCATGTAATACTCGTATAATCATCATGTAGACTAGTTTTGCATTTAGTTTGGTCGAACTTAGGCCACCCAACTTGAAATTTTTTGAAAACGCTAGGTTCAGGACCAGTGGTCGAGCCTATCTTGCTATCAAACACGGCTTTCAAAATAATTTCCAAAATATGATGACGGCATGCTAAGTACAAAAGTTCTTTTTGCAATAATTGCTCCAGCAAAACACAAGCCCCCCTAACCCGACCAGTATTTGCAGCTGTGGTGTCAAAGCACATTGCTTGAATTTTGTCTGCTGCACCCCACTCTTGAATGGCTTCAAATACCACCTGGGCTTGCAAGAGTCCAGTACTATTTTCGAGTTGAGGAACTCCGATCAACTGTTCCTCATCTCCACAACTAATCAAGATTGCTACTCTTTCTACGTTTTCATTTTTCAAGATATCTGGTAGCTGGTAGTTACCTAGATCCCCCCCTCCCCCCCGTATTTTAGCCTCAACCTTTACATTTATACCTGAAACATACTCATTTTCAATAAACCAAAGTGATAAAGAAGTGTCAAATCGCCTGGAGGTCGATTTCATTGACTGGAGTGTGGTTTTTAGGGGTATGCGTAAAAAGGCACATTTGCTGAAACGGACCACGTTTTGAGATGGGAAAAGCTGAATAACATAAAATCTACAGGATGTAGCGAAAAAATTATGAAGTAAAAGTTGAAGAAGATAACATTTTAAATAAAATGAGACCAATTTCAAGTCTCTAGGACAAATGGTTACTATGTTATGAGGAAAAAAAGAGTATTTTTATGAAACAAAGTGAGTTTTTCTGATCTTCAACCTCAATGCGGGACGGGTTAACGTTATCCGATCGACCTAAAACTATGCGAATCTCATTTTATAGTCAAATGGCACCTTTTAGGGGGTTGCCAGAAGTGATTTTCTCAAAAAAAGTTTGCCTATTGCCTTGTGAGCACCCTAATAGAGTGGCCACAAAAAGTCAACTTTCGAAATTCAATCGTGGCTACCCCCTAAAAGGTTCCATTTGACTAGAAAATGAGATTCCCAAAGTTTTAGGTCGATCGGATAACATTAACCCGTGCCGCATCGAGGTTGAAGTTTAGAAAAACTCACTTTTTTTCATAAAAATATTATTTCTTTCCTCATAACATAGTAACCATTTGTCCTAGAGACTTTAAATTGGTCTTATTTTATTTGAAATGTTATCTTCTTCAACTTGTACTCCAATATTTGTTTCGCTAGATCCTATAGATTTTATGTTATTCAGCTTTTCCCATCTCAAAACGTGGTCCGTTTCAGCAAATGTGCCTTTTTACGCATACCCCTAAAAACCACACTCCAGTCAATGAAATCGACCTCTAGGCAATTTGATACTTTTTTATCACTCTGGTATATTGAAAATGATACATTTGAATCTAATATATAATATATGGAGGGGAAAGGGGGGAGATGGGTGGGTGGTGGGTGCTATGAAATGCACAAAAAACAATAAAAATTATGTAAAAAGTGTTGTAATAATACAAATTGAAAGTTTTTGTATAGAAAATAATAGCCTGGAACTTATTTTACAACACAATATATCTATTCCAACACCACTGAATTTAGAACTACATTAATGGCTTAGATAGTGAGGCTTTATCGACATCAGGGTAAATTTTCCTACATTCTGACACAACTTGTAATAAAAATTGGCGCTGTTCTTCGTCTTTTGTCAAGCAAGAGTTGAAGTCTTGTATCAATTTCACTCCTCTTTCAGCAGTGTCGTTGACTACCCTTAAACCGTTCACTATTTTTGGTTTATTATTCTGTGAATAATACACCTATGTATTCGCTCAGCAAAAAATTTGTATAACACCCCCTCAAAATTTTTTCTTTTCCGTTTCAAGGTGCCTAGATTCCAAAAATGCTTGTCCGTCCGCCGTCCGCCGTACGCCGTCCGCCGTATCACGTGTACAGGCTTCATTTTCGGTCTAAAAAAGTCGTTCTTTCGCACACATGCTCCATTTGGGCCCTAGTTGTGTCCCGAAACTTTTCAGCCTGATCGGAATATACCCAGGGGTGTTATGAATGAAAATGTTTGTAAAAATAGGTACTTTTTGTGTTTTAGTAACATGTTAGTAAAATGAGCTTTTGAGGTATCGTTTTCCATGTTTTTGGGGACGAGAACACCGAATGTGAAGTCAATTTTGACCAAGGAGTGGAGAATTGAGATTGTACCAGATGTTCAGCTCCCAAAATTGATTTTTTATGAGTCAAAAACCTGCGAAATCGCCTGAAATCACCATCAATTTGTATAACACTAGAAAAAGTGTCAGCACGTGGATAAAGACGATTAAATGGCACAACCAATAATCAATCGTAATTTGGAAAAAAAAGGAGCGTACCTAATTTAAGTTTTGGGGGCCGAAATTGCTGGAAACCACCAGGAACAGCTATTTCAATTATTTTGCATGAAAGCAGCAATAAATGAACAGCCAGCATTTTTTTATGAGTCAAAAACCTGCGAAATCGCCTGAAATCACCATCAATTTGTATAATAACACTAGGAAAAGTGTCAGCACGTGGATAAAGACGATTAAATGGCACAACCAATAATCAATCGTAATTTGCAAAAAAAAAGAGCGTACCTAATTTAAGTTTTGGGGGCCGAAATTGCTGGAAACCACCAGGAATAGCTATTTCAATTATTTTGCATGAAAGCAGCAATAAATGAACAGCCAGCATTTTTTTATGAGTCAAAAACCTGCGAAATCGCCTGAAATCACCATCAATTTGTATAATAACACTAGGAAAAGTGTCAGCACGTGGATAAAGACGATTAAATGGCACAACCAATAATCAATCGTAATTTGCAAAAAAAAGGAGCGTACCTAATTTAAGTTTTGGGGGCCGAAATTGCTGGAAACCACCAGAAATAGCTATTTCAATTATTTTGCATGAAAGCGGCAATAAATGAACAGCCAGCATTTCTGTAGGTATGTCCAGTAGAATAATAAACCCATGTGACAAGGACTTTGCAGCGTTTTTTAGCATGCAAATAATGAGGATTTTTGTTCCATAAGCGTGTATCGGTGTTTAATAAATCTGTCTCTATGGAAAACCGCTTGAAAAAATTCAAGGTTTGAGAGGTGACAAAAAAATCAAGTTGCTTATCCAAAATTTGCTCTACATGTGCAAAATCTAAAATCGCTTTTCTATCCCTACCATCAATTTCACTATCGGGTTCACCTAGGGAAAATAATTTCATGGCCATACTTTTTTTAATGTTGTCGTCTAAAGTGTGGTCAAAAAACGAGAACGCTATTTTCTCTGAGCTGAGGTACCACAGATGGTTTACAAATTTTGACAAAGCCTTATCTGCTATTTCTGTGTCAATTTTCCTATACTCTACTAATGCTTTCAACATTTCCAGATCTTGTTTAGGGGCCAAAGCAGGTTTGGGGGCATTGAACCATGCCTTGGCGTAAATATTTATTATAAAAACACAAATATCATCTATTCCTTTCATTTCTTTTTGAGTTAATAACAATTGATCTCTAAATAGATAAATTTTGAGGCAGTCCATCCATCCACCGAGCGTGATGAATTGCACCAGGTGCTATAAAAGACAACCCTCAACAAACCAGTCTTCCTCCTGCCACAACCGATGCAACACCGCTTCAACATCGCCAGTCAACCGCTTCACGATGAGTAGATTTACATTCAGTGCCTTCAGCCTCACTTGCTCACCAGCGGCCCTCAGCCTCCTTCGTTTGCTACAGGCCATCAGCCTTGTAACTCTCTGCCATCAGCCTTGTCCATCTGTTTATTGGCTCAATCTGGGGGGGACCTATGTCGTGGTATCCTCCCAGAACCACAACCCTTGTATGTAGAAATAAGATCTCGCCAAATAAACCTAGAAGTGGGGACAGAAGACGCAAGAGAGCCGAGGGCCAGCCTGGAGATCCCCACCATCCTCTACTAGCTAGAGGATGGAGGGAGACAGCTCCCAAGCATATAAAAACTCGCCTCCTGCATCTTTTCCCTCATTCTAGGCTCTCCTCTAGTCGCTGACTACTCTCTCTCCTCCTTACCTCTTCTCTCTCTCCTAACCCAAATGAATCCGTGAATGGTGGTGGTACGCCCATAACCAACGGACACCCTTCCTAAAAGATCTCGGAAATGGTAGTGGTCCGCCCATAACCAAACCGAACACACATCCAAAAAGATCCTGGGACTGGTGGTGGTCCGCCCATAACCAAACCGGGCACATCCTCCCTCGCACCGCTCTTGGTGGATGTACGCCAAACACATTCATCACAAACAGCTATTTCGATAATTGCACATGAAACAGTAAATGAACGGCCAGCATTTCTGTAGTTATGTCCAGTAGAGTAATAAACCCACGTGGCAAGGACTTTGCAGCACTTTTCGTTTATTATTCTGTGAATAATACACCTATGTATTCGCTCAGCAAACACTTTTTATAACACCCCCTCGAAATTTTTTCTTTTACGTTTCAAGGTGCGTAGATTCAGAAAATGCAATGTTCGTCCGCCGTACGCCATATCACGCATACTTCATTTTCGGTCTAAAAAATTCGTTCTATCGCGCTCACGCTCCATTTGAGCCATAGTTGTGTCCCAAAACTTTGCAGCCCGATCGGAATATACCCAGGGGTGTTATGAGTGAAAATGTGTATAAAAGTAGGTATTTTTGTGTTTTAGTAACATCAGCTTTTGAGGTATCGTTTTCCATGGTTTTTGGGACGAGAAGACCGAGTGTGAAGTCGATTTTGACCAAAGATTGGAAAATTGAGGTTCTACCAAAGGCTCACCTCCCAAAATTGATTTTTTATGAGTCAAAAACCTAGGAAATCGTCTGAAATCACCATTAATTGTATGATAACACTAGAAAAAGTGTCAGGACGTGAATCAAGACGACTAAATGGCACTACCAATGATCAAGATAATTTGAAAAATTAAAAAACCTAATTTGTGTTTTGGGGCCAAAATAGGTAGAAACCATCAAAAATAGCTATTTCAACAATTGCCCATGAAACCAGCCAACATTTCTGCAGGTATGTCCAATAGAATAATAATCCCATGCGACTTTGCAGCGTTTTTCCCAGTTTGTCTCCCGAGGGTGTAAGCGCCCGCAGGTAAAGTGTGGTAGTTGGTTGGAGGGGGGTTTGACTGACGAAGGGGAAGCTGGTGCGCGCGCACTTCCCCCCCTCGCTTCCCCATGGGTTCCACCGGCTCCTCACCTCCCCGTTCGACCCTCCCCGCCCCGCCAAAGGCTCGTGAGAGGAGGCAACGAGTTCATGAAACCTTTTCAAGGACAAGGGCAGACCCCCACAGTCGAGCGCCGCGTCCAGTCTCTCCCGTCTGAGCTGTCAGTGCGCGTGTTTCTTTCACACCCAATACAACCACTAAAAACCGCACGCCATAGTTAAACCACCAGTGCAATCACCGCTAATCCCGAAATCGGCGTTTAACCGGTGGATCTCGCTCACAAGCCGTTCTTAATCGTATTCACAAATTGGGCCGCTGTTCACGAACGTCCCGGTTTCGTCGTCGAGTAGAAAAAAAGAAAAGATTTTCCCCATTGGATTTTATTAAGGATTTCCGGGCCGCGAATGTGATGCAAGTTTCGGGAGGTGATTTCCGGGTCCCGCAGGCGCCGCCTCTGGTGTCGAGTTCCACTTGCCCTCCGCCACCGGCGCCGCAGATGCTTCCGCCCCCGCCGCCGCCGCCGCCCCCACAGCACAAACACAGGACTCAGCACGAGGAACCGTCAAGCTCCATGCCTGATCTTGGTACGTAAACATAAACACTGCCCCACTTCCATGACCGTAACATTACGCCCCATGCTACCCACTCGTTCAAAAATTTAACAACGCCGTTCATCACCCACACTTGAACACCAATTGACAGCTTTTCATACCTAACGTATATTTTTTTTCATTTTTGGTCCTTACCTGAAATTCCAGCCCAATTCAGTAGGTACCAACGTAAACAAACGCCAGCTCGTGTTACGTAAACGTAAACAAACACCATCCACTTCCATGACAACACACCCAACTATTTTATTACCCACTGTTATTCACCAACATCACTTTTTTTCAAAACACCTCTAAATTAATTCTCCTTAAATTTCCACACTAGGCCATTTAAATTTAAATGACCATCGAATCTCTTATCACAAGGTATATTTCACAACATGTATTCGTATGTTCACAACATGAATAATTTCATAATTGGTCCTTGCTTTGGATATCTAAATTGACGCAGTCATTCTCACCGTTTGACAATCCTAAAATTCTACAACCTATTGATTTCCGTTCAGTAATAAAATGTATTATGGACAGTGAGCACAAGTAATGTCCCATCCCCAACCACATTTAAATGTTTTATTAAGAGACTTCTTGATTTTCATCCAATATATCAGAGACAAATCAAAAATACGAAGAAATGTTGATAATGAAGAATATCTGTGACCAGTCATATTTGAGTCCACTGCTAACCACATTCCAATGTTTTTACACTACATAAAAATATAATTTTTCTGACAGAGCCTGAGTACTAGATACTTACATTAACAGTCAACATAATGTAAAATTATATTATAATAAGTACAGCATACAATACAATAAATACATAATGTAACTATCTACATTGAATGGTTTATTCACGGTACAAAACGTTCTTTGGATACCTTGCAGGCTACAGCTGGTTGTTACATAATTACATCGGCTCCCAACCAATAATTTTTGTGTTTTCTGTCCTTAACAACCTCGTTTCTGGCCAATGATTATATTCAAATAATGACGTGTTACGTAACTGAAAGTTTTTCTCTTCGAGGCCAAATACCGGCATTTTCATGGCGTGGGCACTAAATGGCACTGCTTTTCTTGCGGTGCATCAACCATCGTATTCAGTTCAGTTCATTATCATCAGGTCAGTTGTTGTCAATATCACAACAGGGTGTGAAGCTATGAAACATATCTTAAAATTTTCATATAAGTAATTAATTATATTTTTGTTAACGGGAATTTAATTTACAAATCGAAATGAACACTGTTGAGTTAATTTCGATGTATTGTTATCAATATTGGAACTTGTTTCACACTGTTGAAGGCGTACCTGATATGAATGAGTGTTTTGAATTGTTTGTCCATTCGAATGGTAAAATCCTCATGGGGGAGTCCTATTCGTGATACTGAAGAAGGCCATGTTGCTTCGCCGGAAGACGGCTAAACAGCCAGTGTACTGATGATATAGTTAGCCTAATATTATCGGTATACAGGTACATGTGATTATAAAATGATCGGACCTCATACCAACAATTAACCAAACAAATTTAAAATTGTATGTCAACTTCTTGAATAAGTAAATAAATTGCTTTTGTACACTGGTGGCAGTTCAGCGTGAATTTATGTTCCAAATATTTTGGCGAATGTAGATGTGTACGTAGATAGAATCGGCATCGCAGTTCGTGGTGACATGTACATGAGGCATAAATAACATCAATATATGCCGTAATGTCTCCGCGTAGATGAAATAGTTTTGGAGCGACTTTGATCCAAACCCCAAATTTAATTCAATTTAATTTAAATTCGGCTTAACCCTTTCAACCCAGCTGAGAATCAAGCTTTACTGCACTGCCTAACCGGGAATGATTATTTTCGTCGGCACAAGTCCCACCCGTTTTTTCAGCGCGTTTGTGGTGGGACTCTACTGTTCCACAGTAATTTCCTACCTACCGTGTTGGAAGAAGCATGATGAATTCATACTCATTTTAGTGACCCTTAATAAGTATTGCAGTGTTCAATAGGCCCTAAAACGATTGGAAAATTGAAGCAGTCGGTAATTCAGTTCCTGGGACAAAAATGTGTCCCAGCAGGTTTATGCGTGCAAAAACATGTTGGGACATATACGTCCCATCAGGGGTGAAAGGGTTTCGAAACTCGCGGATTCAGCTGTGGATAACGGATTCAGCTGTCGATTGGCGTTTCAAATCCCAATAAACGTGCACATATTTATATATGTCAGAGTAGGGTACCTACTTTAACATTCACGTCTAAGCCGTTCTGTCGAGCTGAGTTTGCCAAAGTGTCGACTACATAATTTCCACTGACACCAACATGGGTCCAGTAATTGTTTCACCAATTCGAGGATTTCCGTGAAAAAATTGTTGAAGTTACTGCACAACCTGAA
The DNA here is from genome assembly GCA_954871275.1 of Leptopterna dolabrata. Taxonomy (NCBI): domain Eukaryota; kingdom Metazoa; phylum Arthropoda; class Insecta; order Hemiptera; family Miridae; genus Leptopterna; species Leptopterna dolabrata. Next base: position 639,891 of record OX940983.1, read on the forward strand.
ACGTGCTCATTTCTAAAAGCCGTGACAGCCCATCGCTGGGACAACTGCACTATCTTCTCGTGCTTCAGCATAGCGCTAAGCCCGTGAAACTAAAAGCAATGTTCTTCAACTTGAAAGCTCTTCCAGTTACAGAAGATCATAGAATGCAGAAGATAGTAGAATGCACATAGGTACCTACGTACTGCACTCCGTTATTAATACAGGCACTGTTATGGATAGTGAATGATAATGAACAGCTTATGAATGTACCATGAAATGAGGCAAAATACTGAGTAGCCCTTGAAAACCAAGAGTAGCCTTGCAGCCAACTTCACTGGGTGGGTGAGAATTGAACAAATACATAGCTACAAGGAACAAATACATGGAAAAACGCTGCAAAGTCCTTGTCACATGGGACACGTACAGAAATGTTGGCTGTTCATTTATTGTTTCTTTCATGCGTAATAATCGAAATAGCTATTTCTCATGGTTTCCATTAATTTTGGCCCCTAAAACACAAATGAGGTACGCTCCTTTTCTTTTTGGCGAATTTTCGAAGAAAAGGAAGCTATTGTTCTCGGTCCAAAATTTTTAAAACTCGAATTTCCGAAAGATTTGTATACCAAAATCCGTTTCAGACCATCCTGAATTCACTGCCGAAAGACACCAGAAATTATATATATATATATATATATATATATATATATATATATATATATATATATATATATATATATATATATATATATACATATATATATATATATAATGTGTGTCATTCCAGACGATAACTCCCGAAAGAATTGAGATAAAAAGTTCAAATTTGCACGAAAAATCTGTGTTGGCAATCGACAGGCTAAATTCGAAGATGGGCAGAATCGGGTCACTCTAAGGGGGAGTTTTGGGGAGTTTTAGGGGGGGGGGGGGGGAATTACCCATAAATTCCCAAAATGAAACAGTCTGACAAGTGACACCTCATTTTAAAGGTTTTTGTACGCTGAACACGATGGTGAAATCAGAATTGCGATATCTCATTCCGTTCTCAAACTGGAGCATTTGAAGATGAAGGAACGTGGTTATTTCTTGAGATGTTCTTCCTGGTTCGTCTGCTCTAATCTTATAACGGAATGGGATATCGCAATTCTGACTTCACCATCGTGTTCAGCGTTGGAAAATCTACAAACCGAGGTGTTACTCGGCAAAAATTGGAACGAAAAATTTGTTACGTATCCAATGCCTACTCTTCTGGTATTCAAAACATTTTTGATTTCCCCCTCCTCCCCCTTCCACCCCAAATTTTAATTTGCGTGAAACTACTCCTGTTTTAATTTTGTATGGTATCAAGTTGGGAAAACATTGGCCGAAAATTAATTTTCAGAAAATTTTAGGCGGAGGAGAAAGATGCCGAAAACTTCGAAAATTCGCTCTTATAGCCATGCTGCATGACTGTGGTTTTTTTTCTTTTTTTAACTATCTTTGATCATTGGTAGTGCCATTTAATCGTCTTGATCCACGTGTTGACACTTTTTCCAGTGTTATTATACAAACTGATGGTGATTTCAGACGATTTCCCAGGATTTTCACTCATAAAAAATCAATTTTGGGACCTGAACATTTGGTAGAACTCAGTTTTCCACTCTTTGGTCAAAATCGACTTCATATTCGGTCTTCTCGTCCCCAAAAACATGGAAAACGATATCTCAGAAGCTCATGTTACCAACATGTTGCTAAAACGCGAAAAGTACCTATTTTTACACACATTTTCACTCATAACACCCCTGGGTATATTCCGATCGGGCTGCAAAGTTCCGGGACACAACTAGGGCCCAAATGGAGCATGTGTGCGAAAGAACCAATTTTTTAGACCGAAAATGTAGCCTGTACACGTGATACGGCGTAAGGCGGACGGCGGACGGACATTGCATTTTTGGAATCTACGCACCTTGAAACAGAAAAAAAATGTTTGAGGGGGTGTTATAAAAATTTTTTGCTGAGCGAATGCATAGGTGTATTATTAACAGAATAATAAACCAAAAGTAATACCTGCAAAGCCTTCGACAAAAACCAAAATACAAAATGAGTTCAACGATCATGTTTCTACTTTCGCCAAATTGATAGAAGAATTACGATCGCTTTTGTTTGTCTCGTGTGCTCACCTAGAACATGGAATTTCTGTGAATTGGTAGGTTGGGCTCAAAGTTCTATAGGTTGTACATGGATTGTTAACTAAAATGTACATAAATTAGTAGGTACCCGTAGTTGTATAATGGTACATAAATTGGTACCTACGCTTATAGCAGTTATATAGTGGTAAGTGGTGACTACTATTATAGTTATATAGTAATACATAATAAATAATATGGCCTAGATAAAAATATAAATATATGACCTAGATGCAAAACGAATGAACTGGCTGATCCTCAAGATCCCCCTCCACGTAATTCATAAATTGGTATTTATAGTTCTATAGGGGTACATAAGTTGGTACCTGTAGGTAGTTCTATATAGTGGTACATGAATATTGGTACCTATTATACAGTAAGTGTTACATCTTCTGAATTACTGTTAATGTTTTTTAATATAAGAGCTATAATTGCAGGGGATTTCAACATAAAATTTAAGGAAAACAACAAAGCGCTTAAGGATGAGTGGTCCAATTGAAAACCATCCTCCTACAGAAATATTGATTTAGGTATTTGGTAGAATACCAAGGCACTGTATGAAGTTGAATTGCGTCTGACGCAACAAGAAAAGTACAGTAGGATTTCACTACTCGCCTAAGCGAAGCAGGCGATGTATGCAATGATCAGGACTTGCGTTCATTGCGGACTTTTCACGCTTAAGGCTAAATGTCACGACGTTTTGATGAGAATCTGTGATGAGATGGCAGCACCATCGGTTTCAAATTTCGTCTACTTCTCATTTGAGAACGGAGCGTGAATTTTCAATTCGGAACACGGATATCTCATCAATTTGAACAAATGTTTTTTGGAACAGTGGGCCAAAAATTGTTGCACACTTTTTGAACCAATTACCCGGAATTCTACGTGAATGTTGATGAGAATTCCGTTTTCCGAATTGAAATATCTCGCTCCATTCTCAAATGAGAAGTAGAATAAAAATTGATTCATTTTTGATGCTGCCACGTGGTGGCGGATGTTGCAACTAAACTCATTGCATTTAGCCTTAACTGGTAAACGTACGAACTGAGGGTATTTTTAGGCAGGTAAACCTTCCTGTTCTCCATCGTGAATGATTTGAGCCACTTGTTTTGGATTGCGGATGTAACACAGCTCATTCTATTCAGTGGAAAACGCCGGGTGGTGCGGGGCTCTCAGCTCGGCAGGTTTTCAACCCCAATTCCGGGGACTCAGTTGTTATTGACCTCTCAGCTTCACCTTGACCGCTGTAATCCCGCCCTTTTAATTCTATTTTCAGTCGGTCATTCGCATGACTGTGGTAATCTCCATTCGGCACCTCGTCATTCAAAAACGCTGCAAAGTCCTTGTCACATGGGTTTATTATTCTATTGGACCTACAGAAATGTTGGCTGTTCATTTATTGTTTCTTTCATGTGCAACAATTTAAATAGCTACTTGTGATGGTTTCCACCAATTTTGGCCCCGAAAAACACAAATTGCGCTCTTTTTTTCAAATTATCTTCGATCATAAATAGTGCCGTTTAACTGTCTTGATTCACCTGTTGCTCTTTTTCTAGTGTTATCGTACAAATTGGTGGTCATTTCAGACAGTTTTCCGAGGTTTTCGACTAATACAAAAATGAATTTTGGAAGATGAACCTTCGTTAGAACCTCAATTTTCCACTCTTTGGTCAAAATCGACTTCATATTCGGTCTTCTCGTCCCAAAAAAAAGGAAAACGATTCCTCAAAAGCTCATATTACTAAAACACGCACACACACAAAAAAAAAACACAAAAAATACCTATTTTGTATCAACTTTTCACTCATAACTCCCTTGGATATATTCCGATCGGGCTGAAATTTTTCGAGACACAACTAGGGCCCAAATGAAGCGAATGAACGAAATTTGTAGACCGCAAATGAAGCCGCTATGCATGATACAGCGTATGGCGGACGGACATTGCATTTTCTGAATCTACGCACCTTGAAACGCCAAAAGAAAAAAATTTTGAGGGGGTGTTATCAAAATTTTTTGCTGAGCGAATACATAGCTGTGTATTATTCACCGAATAATAAACCAAAAGACGCGTAACTATACTTCCATCAAATAACAATCTAGTTATACGCCTAATATTCTTACCTGGTGCACATGTCAAGTGATACGTGCTCTACTAACTATAGACATCGATATTATAATGTTGTTCAAATATTAAAATGAAGGACATAATCAGTACCTTTAATTTACGAAATTTCAGGGTTCGATTTAACAACAGATTTCCAGCAAAAGGGACTCCTAACATTTTTCTCACAGTTGTTCATAATGGTTACTAAATTATTAACTTAATGGTATAAAATCAATACTTACCACCGTTGGAAAGAAAATTAAATTTTCAATAGGATAAGTTGTAGACCCTCAAACAAATTTTAATCTGCTTTCCATAATTTTAGCTTTAATGTTGCCCGATGAGCATTCATAAGACTATTTACACTAATATCCATTACGACTTAGGTATATAAATCGAAGTATGTGCTTGCATAATATATTGGGTACGCGGGAGCGTCCTGCCCGCCAAGAAAACCAAAAACCTCCAAAACGAACACTGTTTACACGACAGAACAAGTAGAGTCCTCCCCCCCCCCCCCCCCCCCCCTTACTTAATGTGACTTTCGTCTGCGCATGCGCAAACGTAAAATACTTGAAACGCCCATAACTACCTTAAATGTCGTTGAAACGAGTTCAACTTGTAGAGTCGATCAGGAATAATACTTTCATAGTTACATACGAATTTTATTGGAATCGTAATGTACCTAACTATCGTCTGCGCATGTGGGAACATGAAATATTGACTATTTCCTTGTAACGCTGCTACCTACGCGAAAAAGGTCGTAGAGAGCTGAAATTCTGAGGTTATAAGCGGGTTGGATCGCAGATAGTCCCGTAACTTTCGTCTGCGCATGCGCAAACGTGAAATACTTGAAACGCCAGTAACTACCTTAAATATCGTTGAAATCAATTCAAACTTGGATAGTACTTTGATAATTCCGCATGAATTTCATTGGAATCGTAATGTAACTTTCGTCTGCGCATGCGCGAACATGATATGTTGAAATGTTTTATCCTATTACGCATGTTAGGTAATTTATCACTACTCTATTTATTGCTATTCAATCATTTTGACGCATCATTTTTTACCAACTGATTCTACACGTCCATGTTACAATAATTGAGGAAGCTTTACTGCCCACCCAACTTCGCAGACGTTTTTACTTCTTCATCCTCGCCTTCTTCTCCTTCGAGCTGGGATTTTGCACACACTTTCGTTATGCTCCGAAGAGGTGCATTTTGTCCCCCCGCCCCTTTTGACATTTTTAGATATAAGTAGGTAGGTACCTACTGAGACATTCTTTTTTTAGGTATACAGCCTCAAAGGCATAACGGATAGAGCTGAAAATGTGCACACGCATTTGTGCCTTGTGCCAAGAAAGTGCCTTTTGCGTATTTTGTCCCCAACCCCCACCCCACCTAGAAGTATTTTACGTAAATAGGTACCTACCTACCGAGACGAATTTTTGGGTAGGTGCTGGGAAAAAATGTTTAGGTGTGTACTTGGGAAAATGTTTACTTCATCAATCAACTCAAAAAGAACGAATTTACCCGCCAAAAAATCCTCCTCAGCCGCACAAAGGATTAATCAATGCAAAAAGGATTGAAAAGACCCCCCCCCCCCCCCCCCACACCACATACACAACCCTATTGTAACAAATTTACACGCCAAAAAAACCTCCTGAGCCGCAAAAAGGAATGATATTTATACATTTAGCCATTGGTGGTTACACTTCGCTGTTTAGATGTATAGAAACCTGTTCCTTCGCCCTCAGATGGATGTGAGTACAGGAACCTGTTCCTTCCCCCCAAATCTTGACATTTATTTCAACGCTGTTTGACGGGGTTTTTCACCTGGTACATCTAGATAATTATTTTGTTATCGATAGTAATTTCAACCTGGTCGCTCCATCTGCAGTCTTCATGATAATAAATTATGTACCTGTCTCTAACAGTGATACATTCAACTGGTTCTAGACAGATGGTTGGCCGTGCACTCTTCTCCCTCGTAGCCGGCATACCCTAGATTTGTTAGAAAACGCGTTGGATTTCACTTCATAAAAACACTTCGTCCCGACTTTCTCCGTCTTTCCCTTCACGAAAAATCTCATATTCGCACAGCTTTCTTGTTCATTTGTGTACCTCATATGTGAGAAAAGATGTCGCATACATTTCAAAAAGGGGAGGAGTAAATAAGAATATTATGAGAATAATGAATTTACGAATGTTATATTTGTTCGAATTCATGAGGTGCTCAAGAGGATTCATGAGGTATCTATTGGCTATGACAGGAAAAATAAAACGCTGCAAATCATTACACAAAGGTTTATTATTTACCTGTATAGATGCCCCTTCTGCGTAGATCACTGTTTTCTATGATCAATACCCTAGAGCTCCTCCCAGGAAAGCCCTAAATCGAGTACTTCAGCCGGCCCCGTTAAAGTTTCCTACAAATGCGCGGGATTTAATAATTCAATCATTAATTATTTGTAGTTATTCATGTCAATAATAAACCGTTGTGTAATAATTTTCCTGTATATGTGCCCCTTCTACTTAGATAGTATACCTAATGAACCATTGTGTAATAATTTGCCCACCAATAATACTTCAACGGTTGTTCAAGTTGCAAAAGTACCTATCAACAAAATCCAGCCCCTTCTACGTTGATGGTATAATGAACCTGTGGTGTTTTGAGGTAACAGGCGAGGTGAGGTGAGGCGAGGAGCGGTGAGTGAGAAGGAGCAGAGAAGGTTGCTGGATCTAGTACCTAAAATACCTAAAATGAGATAGGTGGCTATCTCAGCCAGGGATGTTATCACCTATAGCTGCCAGGAAGGTTACCACCACTAAAGGTACTAGAGGTATATTGCCCAGTGGTTCCACCAATGCTGGTTGCACCAGTCTGGGATCTTTTGTGAGAGAGGGTAAGGAGGCAGGAGAGGAGAGAGAGAGAGGTAAGTCGACGGGGAGAGCGTAGAATGGGGTGGCTGGCTCAGCCGGCTAGTTTATATAGTGCCCACTCCACTCTACTCTAGTCAGGAGGACTAGTGGGGAGTGAGTGAGAGGTCACGTACACCACCTCACCCGTTGCGTTTATTAACTTGAACAATCTGAAGGTATACAACGTATGATGGTCTGGGACAGAACCGATGTGTAATAATTTACCATAGTGCGATAATTTACCCACCAGTAATACTTCAGCGTTTGTTCAAGTTTTAAAAGTACCTATCAACAAAATCCTAAAGAGCCACCATTTTTCAAATGAAATAATATCGCAGGACGACCAACTCGACTTCATACAGCCATCTGTGATTATAATCAGGTGCTCCTTAGCAATGATATCTGGGCCTGATTTATACCGTTTGATTCACGATCATGCTCATGAAGCTTTTTGTTGCAAACGAACGGCTGGTCGTACAATGCTCCGGGTGGTATCAAAAAATTCTTTAGTTCAAGATCAATTTAAAAACGTAAAAAAACCATGCCCATCTATCGAAAGTTTTCGAGCTACGGCGTTCTGAAAATTTCAACCCTTATTTTTAACCCCCTAGAGATGAGTGACAGTAACGCTGAGCTTCGAGGACCAACTAGACCCCGAACGGTATAAACCAAATTTCGTCAATTTTGGTTCGTGGAACTAAGAAAAGTGCTAAGTACGGCGTACGGTGGACAGACAGACGTTTTTTTAATTGCATTTTCGGATTCTACATACCTTGAAACGTAAACCATCAAATTTTGAGGGGGGGTTAAACTTTTTTTTTCATGCTCGATTCCAAAGATTCATTATTGAAAATAATAAACCAAAAATAGATCAGAATCCCCTCAAAAGCTCATCTATAGTTACAGTCGTTATCGTTGTAGGTAAAGGGCCAGGCTGTGAAATTCTAGAGGAGCCATGCGTCTTGCCGGAAGGGATGACGTGAAAAAAGGGGGAAAAAAGAAGTTTGAATGGAAAGGTTCTACTGGGTACAGGCCGGCTTGTCCTAGTTTGTCTGCTCAACTCTCCCTTTCAGCTGGTAGTGGTTGTGATTACCTCGGGAGGCGACACCGTCGCGTGCTGCCATCTGGGCGGCATTCCGAGCCGTTTTGTTCGCTGTGGACCTACCGTCTACTACAGTCGAACCCTCTGGGTATATACGTCATGGATCTCCTCAACGAATACGTCATGAATCTCCTCAACGAATAAACCCCACTGCTGTCCAGCCACCCGTGTTGACGGTATAGGTTGACTCTCAAGAACATCCTTCGGGGTATCTGAATACTCAGTAAAACCTCTCACTATCGTAAACTATTTTGTGGGCGGAGACTTACCTATCTGCCACTTTTATTTCTGATTATGATCAGTTGCGGTCAGACAGTTGGCGGGGACCTGGGTGTAAGAAATTTGGCAGTTTCACTGTAGGTATCAATGAAACCGAAATGCATTTCATAAGGAGTCTCATTCTTTTTAGTCATCACTAATTAAATCAGAGATCATTAAGAAAATGCAAAAATAACGCTGCAAATTATTACACAACTGTTTATTATTTACCCGTAAATATGCATCTGCGTATATCACTGTTTTCTATGGTCAATACCCTCGAGCTCCCTCCAGGGAAGTCCTAAATGGAGTACTAGAGCGGGCTCGGGAATTAAAGTTTCATAAGAATGCGCGGGATTCAGTAAATCAATCATTATCTATTTTGCAGTTATTCATGAACCATAAGGTAAATAATAAACCGTTCCGTAATAATTTACCTGTACACATGCCCATTCTGCGTAGATAGCATAATAAACCCTTGTGTAATAATTTACCCAATAATACTTCAACGTTTTTTCAAGCTGCAAAAGTACCTATGAACAAAATCCAAAAAAGCTATCATTTTGGTTAATTATTTTCAATAATGAACCATTGGAATAGAGCATGAAAAAAAATTCTAACCCCCCCTCAACATTTGATGGTTTTACTAGGTACCTACCTAAATCACGAGTTAAATGTTGCTAAAATAATTCTGTCGATGACAAGCAGTAACTAAAATGGCAAAAAGAAACGCAATTAATGAAGTTCTGAAGGAAAATTGTTGATGTGGAGTGAAATAGATGCCCCTTCTGCGTAGATCACTGTTTTCTGGTCAAGTATAATGAACCGTTGTGTATTAACTTGCCCATCAATAATACTTCAACGGTTGGTCAAGTTGCAAAAGTACCGATCAAAAAATCCAGCCCCTTCTTGGTAGAAGAACAGTTGTGTAATAATTTACCGTTCTGTAATAATTTACCGTTGGGTAATAATTTGCCATTGTGTAATAATTTACCATTTAATAATTTACCCATCAATAATTTACCCATCAATAATATTTCAACGTTTGTTCAAGTTTCACTACCTATCAACAAACTCCAAATGAGTTGGTTGAGTTGGTTGTGGGTCCATTTTGGTTTATTATTTTCAATAATGAACCATTGGAATCGAGCATGAACAAAAAAATTCTAACCCCCCCCCTCTTAATTTGATGGTTTACGTTTCAAGGTATGTAGAATCCGAAAATGCAATAAAAATATTTCTGTCTGTCCGCCGTACGCCGTACTGACCACTTTTGTTAGTTACAATGAATCAAAATTGATTAAATTCGGGTTATAGGTTCCGTTCGGGGTCTAGCTGGTCCTCGAAGCTCGACGTTACTGCGAGTCTACTCTAAGGGGTTCAAAATAGGGGTTGAAATTATCAGAACGCCTATACCTTTTTTTTTACGTGAATCTTTTTACGGTTTTAAGTAAATAGTTCTTGAACTTACGAGTTTTTTAAGACCACCCGGAGTATCGTACGTCCAGCCGTTCGTTCACAGTAAGGACCCGAAGTTTGCACTGATAGGCATTTTCGACACCAGGGTGAATGAAATTGTATACATTTAGCCCAAATCTCGTCACCAGGGACGCGCTAGCAATCGGCAATTGGACCGAGATAAAATCATTGCTAGGGGCCACCTGATTATATAGACGGAGTATGAAGTCGAGATGGTTGTTCTGTGATATTATTTCATTTGATAAGTGATGGACTACTGGATTTTGTTGGTAGGTACTTCTGAAACTTGAACAAACGTTGAAGTATTATTGATGAGTAAATTATTATTACACAATGGTAAATCATTACTCAACGGTAAATTATTACACAACGGTTCATTATACCATCTACGTAGAAGGGGCTGGAGTTTGAAGGAAGGTACGTTTGCAACTTTTTTCACTCCTCATCAACAATTTCTCTCAGAACTTCATTATGTGCTTACCTTTTTGTTAGGTACTGTTTGTCATCGGCAGAATTATTTTAGCAACATTTAACTCGTGATTTAGGTAGGTACCTAGTAACGAGTACGGGGTTAGGTACTAAACTAAGGAGGGTGTGCGATCTATATCATATGTATATAATAGTACATAGTTATATTATATAAAGGGTTATCTATACGGAGAAATGTGATCTGTAACAATGGTAAATTATTACACAACGGCAAATTATTACGCAACGGTAAATTATTACACAACGGCAAATTATTACACTACGGCTAATTATTACACAACGGTAAATTATTACATAACGGTAAACAATTGAAGACTGCCCCCCCCCCCCCCACCACGGACAAGATTGGATACAACATCCTTGATTATAATCGAATTGTCTAAATTGGCGTGGTGCGATTAAAGCCTTCGAATCGGCTATACATTATATTCTTTTATACCACAGGTGATAATCAGCTCACTTTAAAACAAAATGATAAAAATATTTGAAGAATAAATGCAGATTGATGAGTGAGAAAGAAATTATCAGCTTTAGAAAAAGGATGACCTAGAGATAAGGCCAAAAATATTCAGTAATGACATTGACAATCCCAATATTGTGGTCACCTTGACTAGCGACCGGGGAGCCCGAAAAAAATATTTTCGCACACTCCAAACAGCTCGAAGCGATCGAAATTAACAAACTGTATGCGACCAACACGGATTGAATTAATCATTATTTTTAGGCGTAGATATACGTCATGCCTAGTTTGTATACATGAAAGATAATATATTATGCGAACATGATGGAGGTAGAATCGTCTGGTGTGGGAGCATTTACTATTTACTTATAATTTGTTATTGTTTATTCATTTTCCAGATATTCCCACACTGTTAATAGAGATGAAACAACAGAGGGAGAGCAAATAAAACCGAGTCAACGTTGATCTGTGTCCATTATGGCTTTTCCACTTGGCAAAAATGGTAGGTGTGTCTGAACGGTGAAGAGGTGGGCGTATAATAAGCTGCTTCCAAAATATATAGTTTGTGATATCGAACCTACTGTTTGATGCATAACATTGATGGTTGCCTGAAGAATTTTAAGACTCGACATTTTTCCATGATTGGAAATCCACGCCGAAATGATTGACATTAGAAATTAACAACGTTCCTACTATAAACGGCTCATTCGGAGAGAATTTACGCTACCGATGCTCAAAATTAAAAACTCGTAGTGCCTATTGATGGTTATTAGGTTAATAAATTAACATACTAACATGTCTAGTAGTTCCTACTATAAACGGTTCATTCGGAGAGAATTTACGCTACCGATGCTCAAAATTAAAAACTCGTAGTACCTGTTGATGGTTATTAGGTTAATAAATTAACATACTAACATGTCTAGTAGCATCATTTTCAAACGCCAACGCTCCATTTGGTTGTAGTATCTTGCAAACACCTATGCTTTCGCTGAGCAAAAATATTTATCCCCCCCCCCCCCCCCCCAATTTTCTCCTTTCAAGTTTCAAGGTGCGTAGATTCCAAAAATGCAGTGTCCGTCCGCTGTACGCCTATCATCCATATCTACTTGTGTTCGGTCTAAAAAATTCGTTCTTTCGCAAACAGGCTCCATTTGGGTCCATTTGGGTATTTGTGTCCCGAAACTTTGCAGCCCGATCGGAATATACCCAAGGGTGTTATGGGTGAAAAATGGGTGTAAAAATAGGGTTTTTTGGTGTTTTAGTAAGATGAGCTTTTGAGGTGTCGTTTTCCATATTTTGTTTAGGGCGATAAGACCAAATATGGCTTATTTTGACCAAAAACTAAAGAATTGAGGTTTATGAGTCAAAAACCTGGGAAATTGTCTGAAATCCCCATAAATTTGTTTAATAACACTAGACGCAGAAGTATCAACAGGTGAATCGGGACAATTAAATGGCACTATCAATGATCGGAAATGATTTGTCAAAATTAGGAGCCTAATTCGTGTTTTGGGGCGCCAGAATTGGTGAAAACCATAAAAAAATGTTATTTCAATTATTCCACGCGAAATAAACAGTAAATTAACAGCAGAAATTTCTCTAGATATGTCCAATAGAATCATAAACCCATGTACCCATTCGCAGCGTTTTTTTCTTTTTTGCAAACTCCAAAATGTGTGGAAACTCAAATCACATTGAGCCTTAACTCTCATTTCAGTGCGATGACGTGTGATTCAGTTGCATACCATTCAACTTGTGTATCTTACCGTGGATCCACCCATACATCTAAAACTGTCATTCAGAGTTGCAATTATTCGAGTTACACTAACTGAAGATTCTGAATTTGAATATCTACTTTTAGGGTCTCATTGCAGTATGAAATTCGGGTAGTTTTGTTTGTACTAAACCTCAGCCTTCGCTTCAACGTGACAAGGTTTGCCTGGAAATGAATCTGTACGCTGTGAGGATTTCTATTTATTTATGGCTTTGGAGTCATTCGGCGCTTCCTGCATCTCGTTTGTCCGGGAAAAACCATTCAATAAAGCGCCATACCGACTCAAGTGGAAGCGACCTCCGATTCTACTTCTCATTTCAGTGCGAAAATACGTGTGATTCAGTTGTGTACCTTTCCGCAGCCTCGGAGAGTGCCAGGCCCGCTGCCTCGGCCTTGACTGACTACCCAGTTCAGCCCCCCCCCCCCCCCCCGTCCACGAACTGTCGTACATAACAGATATACGGAAGAATAAAAACGGTGCCGAGTATGTGTGAGTGTGCCGACCACTTGTGTTGGTTTCTCGCGTCCTTGCCAGCTCCCCGTTTTGCAAAGGCTCTTCCTAGTACGTCTGAAGGCCTCAGACCGATGTCACGCGGTCTCCATCCTTCTGTTTTATTCTCTTATTTGAATCTGTAAGGAAAACGCTGCAAATCATTACACAACAGTTTATTAATTACCAGTGTAGAGGCCCCTTTTGCGTGGATCACTGTTTTTTGTGGCCAATACCTACCCTCGTGCTTCCCCCAGGAAAAACAGTAAATCGAGTACTGGAGCCATAAATAGGCGATAGATTAAACAATTCAATCATTTGCAGTTATTCATGAAGCTTCTTTTTTTTTGGATAGGTACCTACCCGAAGTTCTTTGGTTTCTGTAGTAGGTACCTATAAGCAAAATCTGAAATGACCATTTTCTTCAAATAAAATGATATCACGGAATAACCAGCTTATTTCATAAAGCCATGCGTGAATATAATCAAGTGCTCCATAGCAATAATATCTGAGCTGGGTGTATACCGTTTCATTCACGATCATGTTGGCGAAGCTTTTTGGTGCAGGTTTCAGGTCCTCACTGTGAACTAACGGCTGGAACTCCAACAGTGCTCAGGGTGGTCTCAAAAAATTCCAAGTTCAAGATATCTTTAAAAACGCAGCAAAGTCCTTGTCACATGGTTTTATAATTATATTGGGCATACCTACAGAAATGTTGGACGTTCATTAATAATTGATTCTTTCGTGTGCAATAATTGAAATAGCTATTTTTGGTGGTTTCCGCCAAATTGGGCCCTCAAAAACACGAATCAGCCTCCTATTTTTTTTTTTTTTTTTACAAATTGTCTTTGATAATTGAAACTGCTATTTAATTGTCTTGATTCACCAGTTGATACTAGGTACTTCTAGTGTTATTATACAAATGTATGGTGATTTCAGAATATTTTCCAGGTTTTTAACACATATAAAATGAAGTTTGGGAGGTGAACCTTCGCTACAACCTCAATTCTTCACTCTTTGGTCCAAATCAACTTGATATTCGGTCTCCTCGCCCTAAAAAACATGGAAAGCGATACATAACAAGCGAATGTTCACTAAGACCTCGAAAAAAAAAACGAAAAACCCTATTTTCACACATTTTCCCTATAACGCCCCTGGGTGTATTCCGGTCGGGCTGCCGAGCTTCGGAGCACAACTAGGACCCAAATGTGCTCCCACGTCGGGACCCATACTTTGTGCGGTAGAGCGACGGTTTTATACCAAAACTTAACGTAAATTTAAGGCTGAAACTTCGTTAGAGCCTCAATTTTACACTCTTTGGTCAAAATCTACTCATATTCGGTCTCCTCGCCCTAAAAAAAAGTGGAAAACGACCTCACAAGCTCATGTTGCTAAAACACCAAAAAACCATATTTTACACACATTTTCACCCATAACACCCTTGGGTATATTCCCATTATATACTTGTGCATTTGGGGGAATTTGGAGTTACGAGGTCATTTAATATGTTGGTGGTATTTGTGGCACCACTTTTCCTGGACTAGACAGTGTCACTCTTTTCATTTAGATTCCTGTTTGATAAAATGAGACCTTATTAGTGGTATAGGGCGGATCCAAACAATTTCCGGGATATTGAATGAGGGGAAAACATCGTCCCGAGAATTGCAGGCTTTTTCGGGTCGTCCGGATACAAACTTTTTTTTTTTCAAAAGGCTACTGGAGCTAATGTAATAAAATCATGCGAGCGGGTCAGGAGGACCGTTAGGACGAGTTCCGTGTTCCGGGCCAGATCCGTGGGTCGGGCCGGAAGCTACTTCGAGGTTCACGTGAGCGATTGGAGGTGAAGCTGAAGCTCTCGAGGCAAAATTATTGTCGATTTGGACTGGGCAACAACTCCCCGAACAACTTTTGTCAACAACAAACAAGCAACCCTCGCAGGGTCCCCTAAAAACAACCCTGTTGTAAAAATTTACTCGCCAGAAATTACCAGCGACAACAAGGATTGTATCTGTATTTCCCGCCGAAGTAGCATCCTCGGTGCTTCGCAACTCGCTTTTGGATGTGCATAATAGAAACCTGTTCCTTCCTCCTCTGTTGGATGTGCGAATGACTGCTTGTTCCCCCCAAACCTTGAAATTTCTTTCAACGCTGTTTGTCGGCCAGCTTTCTGCCCCCAAGGGAAAAACCCTCCGCATAGCGGAGCGGCCGAGGAGCCTGGAAAGTTGGGATATCACATCTTTCTCCATTGATTGACCGTTTTACCCGGTAGGAACCTACAAATGTTCTCCGTAGGTACCTCACTCACTACCTACTAACTACTTACTACCTACTTAGTACAGCTGCTCAGTACGTACAACCTACTCAGTATTGTACGTAGTACAGTCAACTACGGTTTAGTTGCTGTTAGGTAATAGTATCCAACATGTGTTATTAATTACATAGAAATACATTCATTCTATATCTTCAGCTTGCCTAGTCATTTCAACTAGCGACGGAAATAGAAATCCACGCATAAATATGCCACGAGTGAGACATTCGACAGTTTTTGATGAGGGAAGAGGGATGAGTTCGGTGGATCGACGGCTGAACGACAGCGCGAAATTGAAGGTTCGTCCATTTGACCCAGATATTGAGAAATGGGAATATTACTTACCATACTCAGACATTTCGTGAATGATCTAAGGGCGCTGGCGGGAAGGTGCGCTTTTGGAAACTCGTTGACAGAACGAATCAGAGATCAAATCATAGTGGGTATAAATAACTTTGATTGGCAATACGAATTATTGAAGGCTTTCCCAGGAAATGGACATTCACTTGCACAAGTGGAAGCTTTATCCAGTCAACTGGAACAAGGTTTCACAGCCAAGAAGAGGTTGGATCAGTTAGCTGGGAAGGAAGTGCTCATCAATAAAATTGAGGGTAATCCCAGTCGGAATTCCCGGAATAGGGGTAATGATCGAAACGAAGGCTTCAGGCACTCTCGACGAAGAAACGAGGAGTGGCGAAAAAAATTGGATCCCAAGAACAGTTGTCTTCAATGTGGATGGGAGAAACACAAGGACCTAGATGTCTGTCCAGCTCAGGGGCGAAAGTGCATCATCTGTGAAGGGCAGAACCACTTTGCCAGAGTCTGCAGGAGAAGATCAGTAATTCCGGCCAGGGATGAGGCCGGGGGAAGAAGATTAGCGAATCGTCTCGAGGAACAAGATGTCGAAGTCACAAGATCGGATTCTGACAGTGATGACAGTGATGAAAACTCGGACTTGGGTTGTAGGCAACTCGCGAGAGGTAACAAGGTAATGTTAAAGATAAAGATCAATGGTAAGCCGATAAGAATGTTATACGATTCAGGAGCTTACCAGTCAGTGATTAGCCGACGTATATGGGAGAGTATAGGACATCCAAAATTGGACCCATACCTAAACTTGATAGCATATACCAATATAGAGGTAAAAACGCTGGGAATTGTGTCTGTTGTAGTAGAAGCCTTTGGAGTGGAACTTCGGTTACCGGTAATTGTGGTGGAGAAAGACGATATTCCACTTTTTGGTTTGAAATGGGCTCTACAGTTCAATTTGCCCTTGCCTGCCGGTGCAGAAGTTTGTACGATGAAGGGTGACAATGAAGAGCAAACAAATGATGTACCGTTTGAAATAAAAGAGTTTTTTAGGGAGTATCCAAATCTAGTGGAATGTTCCAATGGTACTATAGTTGGACATAAGATAGATATTAGGATGAAACCTGGTGCGTTGCCTAAGGTTTTCAAAGCAAGACCTGTGCCATTCGCATTGCAACCAGCAGTAGAACAAGGAAGTTGAAACCTTTTTGAAAAAGTGCAGCGCGTGTCAAGAGAATCGTCCTTGGGACCCGGAGTCTCCAATATATTCATGGAATGTGCCGGAAGAACCATGGTCGCGGCTCCATGTTGATTTTGCTGTTGCATTTGAGGGGCATAATTGGCTACTGGTCGTAGATGCAACAACGAAATGGATTGAAATAGTGCCAATGAAGATCACGACAGCAGAAAAAACTATTCAAGCCCTGAAGGAAATGATTTCGAGGTTCGGGATGCCTAGAATGGTCGTTTCTGATAATGGACCACAGTTCATTTCACAACAGTTTCAGGATTACTGTAAGCGGAATAATGTGAAACATGTGACGTCCACTCCATACCATCCGAGAACCAACGGCCTAGCCGAAAGGGCGGTACGGACCTTCAAACAACGGTTTGCAGCATCTAGAGCTAGTGGCTTGGATCTTAGGACTCGCCTGGGACAATATCTAAGATGTTATCGGACGTCCGTACACTGTACAACAGGAAGAACTCCTGCATTCCTCATGTTTGGGAGACAATTACGCACTCGACTATCCCTCTTGAAGCCAAGTCTTGCAGAGCATATTGACCGAAGATTGGACCAGCAACAACATGCAAGAGGAATGTATAAGGAGTTTGCTGTAGGGGAGGTCGTATGGGTAAAACGACGGAAAGAGGACCAACGATTTCAAAAGGCGGTGGTGAAACTCAAGACCGGTCCGCTTTCGTACGTAGTGCTCCTCAACGGCCAGGAGTTAAGGGTACATGCGGACCACATGAGGAAGGGGGGAGAAAATGTAGTACAGTCAACTACGGTTTAGTTGCTGTTAGGTAATAGTATCCAACACATACAATACATTCATTCTATATCTTGAGCTTGCCTAGTCATTTCAAGTATTACCTACTTAGTAGGTACCTACTCAGTACCACGTACTTATTACGTACTCAGTACTACCTACTTAGTAGGTACCTACCTACTCAGTAATACCTACTTAGTAGGTTCCTACTCCGTACTACCTACCTAGTAGGTACCTACTCAGTACTACGTACATAGTACGTACTCAGTACTACCTAATTAGTATTTACTCAACAGTACGTACTTAGTACTCACTCATTACTACCTACTTATTAGGTACCTACTCAGAACTACATACTTTGTACGCACAGTACTACCTACGTTGTTGGTACCTACTCAGTACTACCTACTTAGTAGCTACATAATAGTACTACCTACTTAGTAGCTACATAATAGTACTACCTACTTAGTAGCTACATAATAGTACTACCTACTTAGTAGCTACATAATAGTACTACCTACTTAGTAGGTAGGTACCTCCTCAGTACTACCTACTTATTAGGTACATGATAGTACAACCTGCTTAGTAGGTACCTACTCAGTACTACGTACTTATTACGTACTCAGTACTACCTACTTAGTAGGTAACTCCTCGGTACTACCTACTTATTAGGTAAATAATAGTACTACCTACTTAGTAGGTACCTACTCAGTACTACCTATTTAATAGGTACCTACTCAGTACTACCTACTTAGTAGGTACCTACTCAATACTACGTACTCAGTACTGCCTACTAAGTAGGTACCTACTCAGTATTATGTACTTAGTACGTACTCAGTACTTCCGTAGTAGGTGCCTACACAGTACTCAGTACTACCTGCTTAGTACCTACTCATTACTACCTACCTAGTACCTACTCACAATTACCTGTTTAGTACCTCCCTACTCAGTACTACCTACTGAGTACCTACCTACTCAGTAGCCGTCCTGTAGTCGTCCTCAGTAGCTACCTGCTCTTTACTTCTAAATTTTTCCCGTCTCAGTATACCTACTTACGGATATGCGTGCGAAATTTCATCTCTTAAAACCTTCTCTTCCTTGGCACTTCCTCGGAGTGATTTTGATACTTCCATGACTCCAGTTCCTGATAGTCCCGAGGGTTGAAGTTTGGTACACGTCCTCAGGGGCAACTCGAGAATGGGTGGATGAAAAATCAACCCCTGTACACCCCCCCCCCCCCTCCCCCCCAGGTGGTTGGGTGGGGGAGGGGGGTTAAAACCTTGATTGTCGTTTAAACAGTATTCCTGGTTGCTTGCGAGTTTTGGTTTATTATTCTGTGAAAAATGAACCTATGTAATCGCCCAGCAAAAAATTTTTTATAAAACCCCCTCAAAATGTTTTCTTTTCCGTTTCAAGGTGCGTAGATTCCAAAAATGCAATGTCGGCCCGCCGTAAAACGCATACCGGCTTCATTTTCGGTCTAAACAATTCGTTCTTTCGCCCACATGCTCCATTTGGGCCCTAGTTGTGTCCCGAAACTTTGCAGCCCGATCGGAATCTTACCCAGGGGTGTTATGAGTAAAAATGTGTATAGAAATAGGTACTTGTTGTGTTTTAGTAACATGAGCTTTTGAGGTAGGTATCGTTTTCCATGTTTCTGGGACGAGAAGACCGAATATTAGGTCGATTTTGACCAAAGAGTGGAAGAAAATTGAGGTTCTGCCAAATGTTCAGTTCCCAAAATTGATTTTTTATGAATTAAAAACCTGGGAAATCGTCTGAAATCACCATGAATTCGTATAATTACACTAGAAAAAGTGTCAACACGTGGATCAAGACGATTTCAAAGGATCAAAGATAATTTGAAAAAAAAATGAGCCTACCTAATTCGTGTTTTGGGGGGCCAGAATTGGTGGCTATTTCAATTATTTCACATGAAAGAAACAATAAATGAACAGCCAACATTAATACTGTAGGTGTGTCGAATAGAATAATAAACCCATGTGACAAGGACTGTGCAGCGTTTTTTGATTTTCTTGGCGGGGGGACGCCCTCGTGTCCCTAGATACATAAAAATCGTCAAAAAGTATTACCTGGACCAGTACTGCCTTTTCGCTCAGAGCCACAAATTTAATAACAGTTTTACCTCAATGAGTGAGAAAAACGCGCCACCAAATGTCTTCAAAATCATGAAGGTGAACCTCAGTAAAATGCACCCAGTTAGTTGGTTTTGAAAAAGAAAAAAATAATTATTCATTTACCCGTCGATTAAAGTTGTGACCGGCTCTGAATTAAAGTAGGTAGTAGGTACTGGTATCTACAGGCTTTTAAGAAGTGTGCGCACTGAAGCACACATATTTCGCACTGAAATGATGCCCGGAAGGCGCTTTCCATTCCATACGGCATGTTCCGACGGTATAACCTGGAGGAACACCAGAATGATAGTTTAACTTTAACCTGTATAATTGAGAACTTGGAGATCTCGTTGGAGGTCTCTCCGTATGTAGGTACCTACCTAGTAACCTTCAGCCCTGTTTGGTCATCCATCAAAACATCGTTAGATTAGTAACTAATCTCTAATTCAATTATTCCTCCTATCAGTGATTCAATATTATCAGTGATTCAATTCGTTGTCGGTGATGTAACGTAGGGGATTGCCGTGGGGACAATAACAAAACCAACAAGAAATCAATAAACGTTTTCTGCTTTTCAGAAAAATCGGATTATATTTTATATCACTAGATGTACCTACCTGAACTGTTTGCTGCAGTTACAGTCGACTGCATATAATTACTTCATATAATTTTGTTATTGTCGGTATTCAGCAAAAATAATTTGCATTTACGGGCCCGAGCTTCCATTGAGCATAACTGAATTATTATGGCAAATCCAAATGTATACCTGAGACGCATGCTGGTTTGTTGAGTTGTGTAGATATTTTTATCCACTTTCTCTCGTTTAATTCAAGCTCATTTACGAACACGATTGGAGGTTTACCGAATGCTCGACGTACAACAAATAAATTATTGATGTGGGACAAACTCCGCCAACAGACAATTATTCAGGAACAAGAGTAGCAGAGACTAGTAGTTGCTAATAGCAGACATTTTCATGTATTTTGCTACTACTGTAGGTTCGCTGGTGTCGACGCTTCTTCATAGCCCAACTTCTAGAACATTCTCAGTTATAGTGCTGGAGGGACGATTTAAAATGTCCAATGACCCCCTTATTAAGTGACCAGCTAGTGCACTAATGCGGTAAGTTAGTGCTGATTCAGTTTTAGCAATACGTGCATGTTGCCGGGACTGATGATAATTCAAGTAACTAGGGGATTTTGCACCCCAGAACAACAGTGTTGGAACCTAAGGATTCCTGATCCTGATTATGTCATACGGCCTTCCATTTATCTAATATTATTGTCGCTTTCCAAAGAATTGTGTGGCATATGCATTAACCAAGCTAAAACTACTAAATCGTTCTGTAATCATTTATAGCGTTTTTTATTCCATTTTCGGATTCTACGTACCTTGTAACGGAAACCATCAAATTTTAAGGGGGGGGGGGGGGTAACTTTTTTCCTTTTTTTTCGCGCTCTATTCCAAAGGATCATTATTGAAAATAATTGAATCTTCACCGATCAGATAAATGTATGCATGTGAATGGTTGTATCTAACCCGTGTACGAGATTCTGGCCCTACAAACATTGTAAAAATCGGGGGTTCATAATTTCTGTTCACTGAAGGAAGCTTCTTCAAGACATCAGCTTTCAATATTCTGATTTTGGCATACGGATATTTGGCAAACCTGCACACTTTCGTCTGCTATATTTCTAGCCTTCCTTTTCGGTCATGCAAAACCGCCCAAGCCGAAGTAATGAGTTGGTACTTTATAAGTTTCTTAATGCTAGACATTTTAAAAGGACTGTCACACCTGATTGAGTCGAAATTGACAGAATCGGTTCATATCCGTCCTGGATGGAGTGCAGAAATTACATTATTAGAACGGGATGGTCTCGTCAAAACATAACTGAATGAAAAATTATAGGTACTTTCCCGAAACGCCTCACTTTCGCTAGGCTGACTGCGAGGAATCGCTTTCACTTCTCAAGGTGTAGGTTTCGGTATGAGTCGATCCTACTAATGCTGTTGATGTGGTTTTAGTAATCGGCTATTACTTTTTAATATTCAAGTTTACTTTTCTGAAGTGGAGAAATAACAGTACTCCTAAAGCGCAGGAAACTGCCCTAATCAAGTTGTAGAGGAGTTTGAGAGTCGAGATGCAGCCTCGGTCTGTCTGAAGTGAAAGACCCCCCTCATGTTTTCGTTCTGACTCTTATCACCGCTAAGTTTTGAACCAGAAATCTCAATTCACTAAAACAAATACAATTTTCGAATAATTTTGTCCGGGTATTATGTACAACGTCGGTATCTCGTGAACTGTCAATTTTCATCACATGTGACTCGACACACTCACTCGGTATCGTGTGATTTCGACGATAGTTGAAAGATGGCCCAACGCAATACAATAAATGAATTATACTTCTGTTCAAGTATACTCTTCAACGAGAACATATGAATTGACATTATGATGTCTTACTGTGATAGATATATAAATAGAGGCCTACTGTGCAGGATAGAAACATTTACGTAGTACAGCTAATTTGACAGAACACTGACAGTAACAACTGTAACTACCCAACCCCCTAATATTAATTAACCGTTCCGGGCAGGAAGTAGTGAAGTACTACCGCATTCCAACACATATTATTATTTACGTTTACCACTAACCTGTGACGGTTTCTTGTTGGAGAATATTAATACTTGAATCAGACCTTTCTGAAAGATACCATTAATGAATTTTATCAGTTGCAAATTATTTCAACTTACCTACTGCGGTTTAAAAACACTGCAAATTATTACACAATATTTACCTGTAAGTATAGATGCCCCTTCTGCGTAGATCACTGTTTTCTGTGGTCAATACCTACCCTTGTGATCCCCCCAGGAAAGCCCTAAATCGAGTACCTACTGGAGCCGGCCCCGGAATTAAAGTTTCCTACACATGCGCGAGATTCAATAATTCAATCATTAATTATTTTGTAGTTATTCATGAAGCATAAGGCACATAATAAACCGTTGTTTAATAATTTACCTGTATATGTGCCCCTCCTACGTAGGTAGTATAATGAACCGTTGTGCAAAATTTACCTTTGAGTCATAATTTACCATTGTTTAATAATTTTCCCATCAATAATACTTCAACGGTTGTTTAAGTTGCAAAAGTACCTACCAACAAACTCCAGCCCCTTCTACGTAGATTTTATAATGAACCGCTGTATAATAATTTACCGTTGTGTAATAATTTACCGTTGTTTAATAATTTACCGTTGTGTAATAATTTACCATTGTGCAATAATTTACTCATCAATAATACTTCAACGTTTGTTCAAGTTTCACTACCTATCAACAAACTCCAAAAGAGCCCTCATTTTGCTTCCGAGTCTGCGAAGCAGCGGAAGCCTTGTGTTCACTTTCGTGAGCCAAAAAATTTTTGTCTTCAGAAATCAAAATTTCCACTTCCATTTTGCGTTTCAAAGCCTACTGAACAAATTTGGTTCCGTGTCTGTCGGTCTGTGGGTCTGTGAGTCTGTGAGTCTGTCTGTCCGCATTTCCTTGTTACAGCCATAACTTCCACGATTTTGAATTGATTCAGCTCAAATTTTGAGGGATGGTGCGGATAAGGCCCCTTGAGGTCCCATACAAATTTCAACATGATTGATCCAGCGGTACGCCCTGCGCATGCGTTAACGTTAAATTCAACAAACGCGCATAACTTTCACAATTTTGATTCAATTTCGCTCAAATTTTCAAGGGTTGTTTGGACAAGGCCTAGTGAGTTCCAGTATGAATTTCAGCATGATCGGACCCTCGGTGAGCTCTGCTTGTTACAGCCGTAGTAACCCAAAGATTTCACCCAATTTCAATGTAATTCTCAGGGATTAAGCGGGTAGGGCCCATTGAGGTCCCATATAAATTTCAACATGATAGAGCCAGCGGTTCGCCCTGCGCATGCGCTAACGTGAAATTCTTCAAACACGCATAACTTTCGCAATTATGTATAATGGACGTAATGTATTATGGACGTAATGTTATGTAATATGTATATTTCATGTAATGTTATGTTATATTATGTAATGTTATGTTATGTAATGTAATGTTATGTAATATGTATATTTCACGCTATGTATTGTTATGTAATGTTATGTAATGTAATGTAATGTAATGTTATGTTATGTAATGTAATGTTATGTTATTTTGCTTCCGAGTCTGTTCTATTTTATAATGGGTCACTCTGATTGTGACGAGGAAGCTCCTGTGCCATCACCTTGGCAGTGTATTTCAAATGAAATAATACCACAGAACAACCAACTCGACTTCATACTCCGTAACTATAATCAGGTGCTCCCTAGTAATAATTATCTCGGGTCAATTCCCGATTGTTTCCTCGTCCCTAGCCTAGTATGTATACAATTTCATTCACCCTCCTGTTGAAAAAGCCTGTCGGTGCAAACTTCTGGTCTTTACTGTGAACTAACGGCTGGACGTACAATGCCCGGGGGGGGGGTCTCTAAACTCCCAAGTTCGAGAACTATTTAAAACCTTAAAAAAATTCAAGATAACGGCGTCCTGGAGATTTCAACCCCAATGTTTCATCCCTTAGGGATGACTGACATTAACGCTGAACTTCGAGGACAAACTCGACCTATAAACAAATAGGACCTATAAACCGAATTTCGTCAATTCTGGTTCATGGTAACTAAGAAAAGTGCTCCGTACGGCGTACGGCGGACGGACAGAAATTTCTTTATTGCATTTTCGGATTCTACATACCTTGAAACGGAAACCGTCAAATTTTGAGGGGGGGGGGGGGTTAAAAATTTTGTTTCCATGCTCGATTCCAAAGGTTCATTATTGAAAATAATAAACCAAAAAGGTCCTCCTTATGTTGTACGTTCATTCCTAAGATGGCGTGTTTCTCTTCAGCGGTTTTGTTTCGGAGATCGTTTTCAAGTCAAATATGACTCAGATAGCTGGCCTGAAGTGGATCCATGTGCCAGTAGAGTAGGTAGTAGAAATCGCCCGTTATTTTATGATTGTGATACCGAAGCTTGGAGGTGGAGGGGTGTCGGTCAAGGTTGTTCGAGTTCCCGGCAAGCGGAACACTGATATAATATTAAGTACGTGTAAAAATACTCCTTTTTCCTTCTCCCTTGTGTCTGTGACGTCCTCCTGTACGGAAGAGAGTTTCTATTTATATGAAGGTAATGACGGAGGGGTCGGCTCAGCGAAAAAGGATCGCCCTGAAAACGCCTGGTCCTAACCAAACTTCCTTTAAAACATTATGTTGTTTGTTTCGTTGTTTTGAATTTTATGCAACCTCCCAGTCTTCGTGGAAATCCGATATGAATATGTCAAAAGAAAAGCTACGTGGTAAATACATTCAACGACATCATCAACGTTTAAAGCAGTGAGTGCTTTGAATGTTGTTATCGAATTATCAAGAAAGTCTTCTTTGTCATAATGAGTTATATTATAATAGGGTACCTACTCACAGCTTTCCGCATTGTAACCACTGGGGAGCAGTCCACTGAATTTCAAGTTTTCCGAGATCTTTTTCCTCACAACCCCGTTTATGGTCATGGAGGACATGTAGTGCGTGCATATTTATAATGTTTTGGTAAATCGAATAAATTATTGCAAGGAGAAAGAATAAGTACGAAAATATACGAACTTACAAGGGACTCCATGTGCTTATTGAACTGTACTTTTCTCAGTTTTGCTTCCGAGTCTGCGAAGCAGCGGAAGCCTTGTGTTCACTTTCGTGAGCCAAAAAATTTTTGTCTTCAGAAATCAAAATTTCCACTTGCATTTTGCGTTTCAAAGCCTACTGAACAAATTTGGTTCCGTGTCTGTCGGTCTGTGAGTCTGTGAGTCTGTGAGTCTGTGAATCTGTGAGTCTGTGAGTCTGTGAGTCTGTGAGTCTGTCCGCATTTCCTTGTTACAGCCATAACTTCCACGATTTTGAATTGATTCAGCTCAAATTTTGAGGGATGGTGCGGATAAGGCCCCTTGAGGTCCCATACAAATTTCAACATGATTGATCCAGCGGTACGCCCTGCGCATGCGCTAACGTTAAATTCAACAAACACGCATAACTTTCACAATTTTGATTCAATTTCGCTCAAATTTTCAAGGGTTGTTTGGACAAGGCCTAGTGAGTTCCAGTATGAATTTCAGCATGATCGGACCCTCGGTGCGCTCTGCGCATGCGCTGGCGTGAAATAGATTCAATTTCCTTGTTACAGCCGTAGTAACCAAAGATTTCACCCAATTTCAATGTAATTCTCAGGGATTAAGCGGGTAGGGCCCATTGAGGTCCCATATAAATTTCAACATGATAGGGCCAGCGGTTCGCCCTGCGCATGCGCTCTGTCTGTCTGTCTGTCCTTCTATGCACGGCCAAACGGCTCGACGGATATCGACCAAATTTGGCACGAATATCCAGTAGGCTCCCAAGTTGTGCAACGTCGCATTTTCAATTCCCTGACCATAGCGGAACTATGGTCGACCATGGTCAACTCCTGAATGGCTTGACGGATATCGACCAAATTTGGCACGAATATCCAGTAGGCTCCCAAGTTGTGCAACGTCGCATTTTTAATTCCCTGACCATAGCGGAACTATGGTCGACCATGGTCAACTCCTGAATGGCTTGATGGATATCGACCACATTTGGCACGAATATCCAGTAGGCTCCCAAGTTGTGCAACGTCGCATTTTTAATTCCCTGACCATAGCGGAACTATGGTCGACCATGGTCAACTTCGTTAATTGAAATGGTAACCCCTATTTTTTATCGCGTATTCGTAATCTACGTGAAATTCTATCTACGATCGACCCTTCGGACTACCCCCGCGGTCGACCATAGCGCATCGATGGGCCCCTCCATGGTCGTATCCCGAATTGCTCAACGGATATCGACCAAATTTGGCACGAATATCCAGTAGGCTCCCAAGTTGTGCAACGTCGCATTTTTAATTCCCTGACCATAGCGGAACTATGGTCGACCATAGTCAACTTCGTTAATTGAAATGGTAACCCCTATTTTTTATCGCGTATTCGTAATCTACGTGAAATTCTATCTACGATCGACCCTTCGGACTACCCCCGCGGTCGACCATAGCGCATCCATAAGCCCCTCCATGGTCGAATCCCGAATTGCTCAACGGATATCGACCAAATTTGGCACGAATATCCAGTAGGCTCCCAAGTTGTGCAACGTCGCATTTTTAATTCCCTGACCATAGCGGAACTATGGTCGACCATGGTCAACTCCTGAATGGCTTGACGGATATCGACCAAATTTGGCACGAGTATCCAGTAGGCTCCCAAGTTGTGCAACGTCGCATTTTTAATTCCCTGACCATAGCGGAACTATGGTCGACCATGGTCAACTTCGTTAATTGAAATGGTAACCCCTATTTTTTATCGCATATTCGTAATCTACGTGAAATTCTATCTACGATCGACCCTTCGGACTACCCCCGCGGTCGACCTTAGCGCATCCATGGGCCCCTCCATGGTCGAATCCCGAATTGCACAACGGATATCGACCAAATTTGGCACCAATATCCGGTAGCCTCCCAAGTTGAACGTAGGCGCATTTTTAATTCCCTGACCATAGCGGAAATATGGTCGACCATGGTCAACTCCTGAACGGCTTGACGGATTTTGATAAAATTGGGCACAAATACCCGGTAGGGTATGGGATTTTTCCGTCGTTTGTTGGTTCCACGATACTGCGTACAGCGAATCTCGGATAGCGAGCGAAGCGAGCGGTCAGGCTAGTTATGTATAATGGACGTAATGTATTATTGGTGTCATGTTATGTATAATATGTATATTTCATGTAATGTTATGTAATGTTATGTTATGTAATGTTATGTTATGTAATGTAATGTTATGTAATGTAATGTTATGTAATATGTATAGTTAACGTTATGTAATGTTATGTTATGTAATGTTATGTAATGTAATGTTATGTAATATGTATATTTAACGTTATGTAATGTTATGTAATGTAATGTAATGTTATGTTATTTTGCTTCCGAGTCTGTTCTATTTTATAATGGGTCACTCTGATTGTGACGAGGAAGCTCCTGTGCCATCACCTTGGCAGTGTATTTTAATTCCATTTTTCGATATTTCTCACCAAGTAAACCGATGTTTCTCAGTATTTCTCACTCTGCTGATTACCGTTAATATCTATACCATTGAATGTTCTAATCAAATAAAGCTGGAACACCCACTATTTAATGATATTAGGTAGGTACCAAAAAACTTGTCTATTTTGAAGCCACATTGAAGTATGAAAATTGATGAATTTCAAGATGTTTATGATATTTTTCTTTATTTGCTTGTATGAGGACATCCTGAATGGGGGACACAATGTTTTGATCGATTTAAGAAAAATCGTTACAAATAAGGGCACATTTCAGTTACAGTTAAAATTTTATAAATGAGTTTAACATAAGTTATTGTACATAAGGTATTGTACATTGTACATGTACGTAAGGTATTGTAAGTTATTGTGTTTAATATAAGTTATACCGTAAGTTATTGCAATTTTCTCATGCTTGAGCCTGTTGAGCTTCAATCTCTCAATTCAGTGATTCGCATAAAATCATGTAAAAATTCCAGTAACAAGCTTTTTATGTAAAGCTATATAAAAATTTGTTTGGAAGAAAATTACTTAAAAGTTCAATTAATTGATCGTCCTTTGCTTCCTCAGTCATTCTAACTTTAATAATACATAGTTAGATGCATCGTCGTGATATTCGATTTAAGTGGTCATTAATGCTTTACCCTCTACACCCCAAGGTGGAAGACGATAGAAGAAATAGAATATTAACTCTTTAGTGTAGTAAACAGAGTTAATTACGTACTTAAAATACCTAAAATCTGATTTAATTACTTGCAATACCTAATATTTTAGTGAACCGACCTCAGCATTATTATTGATTTTCGTTCTTTCTAGGTAAGTGGGTGAGACCTGCGAACTACGAGTATTTCGAGAACAACGATTACAGCATTTGTGGTGAGTTGAAGTGAAATATTCCCGATGTAAACCGTTATCAGATTTTATGTTTCTCTTTTAAGCTCAAGAAACTAAAATAAATGCGTTCGGTTATTAACTGAGTTCAAAAAAGGAGGAATTTCTCCGTTCGACCTTTTTTTATTATATTTTTTATTACGTGTGCAATTTATTTTTTTAGTGGAGTAGTAGAGGTACACTTACAAGAATTCTTTATGTAAGACTTAGTAAAGCGGGTACCTGAAAAATTGAAAATGAGAAGAAAAAATAATCACCAGAGCCCTTCTAAATTACTACACTTTAGTTATTATAATCTTCACTGTCATGGTCTCAAGTGCACAGAGTGGAATTATCAGATTTACAATTTGCTTTCTGTTTTTTTTTTTTTTTTTTTTTTTTTTTTTTTTTTTATAATGGTTCCAGAAAGCTGCGATATTTGGCTATGAATTTTTGCGGATGCTGTTTCAGTAGTTTTTTGCTGGATTTACCTGATCGCTGGAGGATGGTCTATCAAATTCATTGAATTCAATATCGTGAAAGTCATAATATTATTTATTGTTCTATAATTTATTTTCCGATCAGATTCAGTGGATTATGGTTTTGAATGACCGTATTCAGAGCTCTTTGAAAAACGTCTGCCAAGTTGGGTGGGAAGTATAGCTTCCTCTCTTCTTGTAATATGGAATTATAGAATCAGTTGGTAAAATGTATATTTTGATGGAATGCATGTGAGACCGTGCAACCCCTCACCTGCGTCTATCTTCCAAATTTCACCGCTTTACGATAATTTTCAGAGCAGTTATGGGCGCTACGAGGATCTGACGCTTGCGCATGCGCTGAAGAAAATCGCGGTACGATTTCGATGATTTTGATAAGGGACCATCTGCGATCCAACCCGCTTGCACCCTCGAAATTTCAGCTCTGTACGACAATTTTTCGTGGTCAACATTTCATGTTCGCGCATGCGTAGACGAAAGTTGTAGTACGATTCCAATAAAATTCATATGAAACTATCAAAGTAGTGTTCCTAATCGACTCCAATTTTGAAATCATTTCAACAATATTTAAGGCAGTTATGGTTAGTTTAAACAATGCTGATTTCTTTCAACACTTGATTTCTACCTAGGTTGTTAGAGCCACCGGTTTTCTAGGAATAAACGGTATTTAGTCAAGAAACGTTGTAGCAAAAATATGATGCAGTAGATGAAATAGACATGAAAATTAATTTAAATGCCTCAAAACGAACTAAGCATCCACCTGTTAGATCAAATCTTACTTTCAATATTATTCCTCATCTTGCCGAATAAATAAGGTTATTTTCTTGTGATGTTACTTTGTGGCCGACATTCGATTCCAGACATTGAATACCTATTCACCCACCACTTACGTTGCGTTGGTGCTTTTACTTATTTTGTCTGTCTCAGTTAGTTCTCCTACGCATTTTTATATTAAGCAACTACTTTGTTACGCATTATTGCATGTTCCACTTTTGTACGCAATAATATACTTCATTCTTTCAGTCAGTGCGATGTTTAAACGATTTATTGGTAACCAGTGCGCCCCCATAAAACCATAGTGGTGACCCCGTTAAAATAAAATTTTGGTGGTGGCGTAGTGATCACAAAATTACCGTCAACCGGCAAGCAGACCGCGCGATCGCAGTTTTTCCGCGAACATTTTATGGCATTTCGCATATTTTACGCGATTTTCCGTTGACGCGTTATTTCCTGATCAGTTACCACGAATTCATCATCACTAATTATGACTGATTCGGGATCCCAGCAAGATCCGGCGGCCTTTTCACCGAGATTGCCCGTCAACGTCCACGAGGAGATACAGGTAGCTCGAGTTTCCTATAAAATACCGCCACTTTGGCGCCGTAACGTAAAGATTTGGAGGATGCAAGTAGATGCACAGTTTGCTAACTCCCCAGTGACGACAGAGCCCACCAAATACAATTACGTATTAGCCTCCCTTGATAGTGATGTGGCTGAATTGATCTCCGATTTTCTATTGAAACCTCTTTCTGCCACACCATATGACGATCTCATGAATCGTTTACAGACTGAATTTGAAATTTCGGAAGGTCGCAAAGTCAGTAAACTCCTCACTGAACTCGATTTAGGTGACAGGAAGCCCTCTCAGTTGCTTCGTGAGATGCGCTCGTTGGCAGGCAGTCAAGTTCAAGACGATTTTCTTAAGACTATGTTCCTCCAACGCCTACCTGTCAATGTTCGGTCGATTCTTGCTCCGTCCTCCGATCCGCTCGACAATTTAGCTATAATGGCGGGTAAGGTTCTTGAATTAGCGCCCACACAGTACTCTATTCATGCTATGGGCACCCCTGAAACCTCTGACGCGCGTTTTGATCGTTTGGAGGCACAAATAGCTCAGTTGACAGTTTCGGTAGCGTCGTAGAGCCAACAATCAGATCGTTCTCGTGGCAGAAACCCCCAGGCACGCTCGCGTTCGGCTACGCCAAAATCTGACAAGGGTGATCCATCAATCTGCCGTTTCCATCGTCGCTACGGTGTCAGTGCACGGAGATGTTTACTTCCCTGTGCGTTCAAGCCCCCAGTGACAACTGGTGGTTCTCAGCCGGAAAACTAAAAGCCCCCTCCTTGGATGCGACGGCAGGGAGCAGGGGCACGCAACTCTCTAGTCGCTTATTTGTGTTTGACCGTCTCACTAACACAAAGTATCTGGTGGACTCGGGTGCAGACGTTTCTGTCGTCCCACCTACGCCAGCTGATCGCTGCTATCCTTCTCAAAGACAGCTTTTTGCAGCTAACGGTACTCTTATTCCTACATACGGTGAATGCCTTCACATTCTCGACTTGGACTTACACCGTCAATTCAAATGGCCGTTCATCATAGCGGAGGTAAAATACCCTATTATCGGTGCTGACCTTCTACAAGAATTTGGGCTGCTGATTGATCTCAGAAATAAGCGCCTCATTGATTCCTCCACTAGCTTATGGCAACCAGCATCAGAAGCGGTAGTGAGTGACCACTCCACAGTACTGGTCTATGATCCTAGTCATGAATATGCCTCTCTTCTCTCGTCTTTTCCTAATTTACTGCAGGAACGTCCTACACTCCTGCGCGTAGGAGGAGCGCCTCCCATTCGGGTTGAAAAACGCTGCTCAGTCGTTCCAACGGTACATCCACTCTATCCTCCAAGACCTGCCATTTCTGTATGTCTACTTGGACGATATACTTATTGCCTCATTGTCACCAGAGGAGCACATGACTCATCTGCGTACTCTTTTCACACATCTCAACGCCCATGGTATTTGCATAAACGTGGCCAAATGCATTTTCGGAGTGGCTGAAATCTCATTCCTCGGATTTCTCATCACCCCTCAAGGTATCAAACCACTCCCAGAACGTATTGCAACCATTACTAAGTACCCATTGCCAGACACAATTGAAGACTTGCGCCGTTTCTTAGGTTTGGTGAATTTTTACCGACGCTCGCTGCCCAGTGCTGCTACTCTCCAGCAGCCATTTTTTGATCTATGCAGTAGTCCAAAAAAACGGGACCACCGCAAAGTCAAATGGACTGAGAACACTAAACTAGCCTTTGAGCAGCTAAAGCTGGGGCTAGCGAATACCACCTTACTCGCCCATCCATCGTGCAACCTCCCAATGGTCCTCATGGTGGATGCTTCAGATTTTGCGGTTGGTGCATCATTACAGCAGCTTCGTGACAGCGTTTTGGAACCTCTTGGTTTTTACTCCAAAAAGTTATCTCCTGCTCAGCGTGCTTACAGCACCTATGACCACGAGCTGTTGGCAGCATACCAAGGCGTCAAATATTTTCGTTTTATGTTGGAAGGCCGTCAGTTTTCAATCCTTACGGATCACAAACCGCTCATGTACGCCTTCGCACAGCGACCAGATAAGGCCTCGCCCCGCCAGCTTCGTCACTTAGATTTTATAGGGCAGTTCAGTACCGATATCAGATACGTCCCTGGGTCTTCCAGCATTCCTGCTGACACATGTTCTCGTATAACAGCCATTGACCTTAACACATCAGTCCTGTTAAGGGACATAGCTGTTGCACAGGCTACGTGCTCGGAACTTCAGCATCTGAGGAGCTCCGCCAACTCAACGCTAACCCTCCAGGACATGTCCTTTGACGACAATATGGTACTGGCATGCGACACCTCGACTGGCAAACTACGTCCTTTCGTTCCTGAGCCCTTTCGCAGAAAGATTTTTGATTCTCTTCACAACCTGTCTCACCCCGGGATCACTGCATCTGTCAACATTGTCCAGACCCGTTACTGTTGGCCATCTCTAAAAAAAGATGTCACACTGTGGGCGAAGACTTGTATTCCGTGTCAACGGGCCAAGACCTGGCGCCACACCTCTAGTGCAGTTGGTACATACCAACGATCAGAGGCCAGGTTTGCTCACATCAACCTTGATATCGTTGGGCCCTTGCCGACTTCACAAGGTTTTCGCTACCTGTTAACGATGATTGACCTTTTTGTCGATGGCCAGAGGCAATTCCTCTAAGCGAAATCACTGCGGAGACGGTAGCTTCCGCCCTCATCTCTTCATGGATGGCCAGGTTTGGTATACCTCGTCGGATCACAACAGACAGGGGCCGGCAGTTTGACTGTCAGCTTTTCAGTAGTCTAACTACAATGCTCGGTACCGACCACCTCCGCACTACTGCCTACCACCCGGCTGCCAATTGTGCAGTTGAGCGATGGCACCGCAGTTTAAAGTGTGCACTGAAAGCTCGACTCACCGAAGATTGGGTCTCGGCCTTGCCAACTGTTCTTTTGGGACTGCGCTCATACCTTCTCCCAGGGGTGGGAGTGACACCAGCTGAGATCGTTTACGGAGAGCCCATTCGTCTTCCTCACGAACTTTTTGATACTGCCTCCAGCCCTTCTGAACTTCCGACACTGGTTGATACATTACGTAACCATGTTCGCAGCCTCCGTCCAATCCCTTTCCACCACCATGCTGCCAAGGCTGTTTATGTGCACCCAGAGCTTGCTGATTCTTCGCATGTTTTTGTACGACAGGACGCCGTGCGACGACCCCTACAGCCAACCTACGATGGTCCCTACCGTGTGGTTTCCCGTACAGACAAAGTTTTTCGTCTGCTAACTCCTCGAGGCGAGCAGAGCATTTCGGTAGACAGACTTAAGCCAGCCTTTCTGCTAGCTGACTGCCCATCATAGGGTCCTCTGGCCCCGGAACCATCACCTACTATGCTCACTGCCCCTCAGTCCATGGGACCATCGCCAAACGTACCCACCACCCCGGCAGCAGCTCCTCCGAACCACCGGCCTCCTGTCACCACACGCAGTGGCCGTCACGTCCATTTTCCTGCACGGTATCGTTGACACTTGGGGGGGGGGAGTGATGTGGCCGACATTCGATTCCAGACATTGAATACCTATTCACCCACCACTTACGTTGCGTTGGTGCTTTTACTTATTTTGTCTGTCTCAGTTAGTTCTCCTACGCATTTTAACATGTTTAATGTTTTAGGGCTGGGGGTCATTCTGTGAATTCCGACACGCAAATATGCAACGTTTTTCATTGGTTACTACACAGTTACTACCTTCTGTTGTAGCAACCATAAAGAATATCGCACTCGAAAGAAACAAGAGTCAATAGCTACGTTTTTCATTGGTTACTACACAGTTACTACCTTCTGTTGTAGCAACCATATGTTGATGGCGAGTTCTATAATAAGTACAGTAAATGCAACATTATACTTGTAGAGTTCAGTGAAATTGTGGCTTTCATTTTTTCTTGACATTAAAAAACTATATCTAATTTCTCCCTTGCGAGGGAAAAACATTAAACATGATTTAATGTTTTT
The DNA here is from genome assembly GCA_954871275.1 of Leptopterna dolabrata. Classification (NCBI taxonomy): domain Eukaryota; kingdom Metazoa; phylum Arthropoda; class Insecta; order Hemiptera; family Miridae; genus Leptopterna; species Leptopterna dolabrata. The sequence goes on from OX940983.1 coordinate 674,731, forward strand.
CCCTCTCAAGGGAGAAATTTATAATATAGTAGAGATTTATTAATTTGAAGATTTGGGGACGTCACTTACATAATCGGAGAAGGTGCACCCTAATATAACGTCGTTTTATTGCAGTTTCGGATTCTACATACCTTGAAACGTAAACCATCAAATTTTGAGGGGGGGTAAGAATTTTTTTTTTCTTGCTCGATTCCAATGGTTCATTATTGAAAATAATAAACCAAAAGACGTTTTTAATGTTTTTAATTGAAAAACGCTGCAAATCCCTGCACAACGGTTTATTATTTTGTATAGAATACCCTTCCGTTACAGGTCACAGCTCTATGTATAGATAACCCGTCTATATAATTTATGATATGTACTATTCTATACGTATAATGTAGATCGCAGACCCTCCGTAGGTTAGTACCTAACCCCGTACACGTTACTAGGTACCTACCTAAATCACGAGTTAAATGTTGCTAAAATAAGTACAGTAAATGCAACATTATACTTGTAGAGTTCAGTGAAATTGTGGCTTTCATTTTTTCTTGACATTAAAAAACTTTATCTAATTTCTCCCTTGCGAGGGAAAAACATTAAACATGATTTAATGTTTTTCCCTCTCAAGGGAGAAATTATAACCAACGATTTGGAGGACAAGAGTTTGTCCTTAAAACACGCGTCCAAGACTTTGTACTAGAATTTCAAAAGTAGTTGTCTTTGGAGTTTACGAAATACTGGCAAGTTTGCTGGGAAAATGTTAACGCTAATTTAGGGAAACAAACTGCAATCATCGGGATTTTGGGAAATAAATTCATTAAAGATGGTTCGATAATTTGTAGAAATAGAAATAGGTATAAACACAGCACATGGAATAGAAAGGACCATTCTCTGTGGTACAAATCACCAAACGTTGACAGGTAGGTACCTATGAACTTACCTACCTACCTACCTACCCTTATACAATCATGGTGAGCGAACTCGGAAAATTTCATGTAAGGCGAGAAGACCGAATATGAAGTTGATTTTGACGAGTGGCGAATTGGGGTTGTAGCGAAGGTTCAGCTCCCAAAATTCCTTTTTATATTAAGCAACTACTTTGTTACGCATTATTGCATGTTCCACTTTTGTACGCAATAATATACTTCATTCTTTCAGTCAGTGCGATGTTTAAACGATTTATTGGTAACCATTGCGCCCCCATAAAACCATATTAACTTGAATTTGCGTTGCTGGAGGCTTGAGCGTGGATTGAGCTGTAAGTTCCTGGCTGACATGATATGTTTATCTATAATTGGTATGACACTGTATTGTGGTAGATTTACTTTCAACTGATTCAACTTTCAAGTGTCAGCCTCTAATGTAAGATCCGTGTTCAGGCACAATCCTATATAACACTAGTAGGTCATAGAATCTTTATCAACAAATTACAGTGAATTATCAGATCCCTCCAAGCTGTATTCCCTTACCGTAATACATCAGATTGGGGATATTTGAGGTATCAAGAAATATTAAAATTAATATTTTAATTTGACATATGAATGTTTTAACTTGAACTAACCTCAAAATAATCTAATTACTAGCTTCCAAAATTAAAAATTGTTTATTTTGTTAATCAGTACGTGTGGAGTTTGCAACATTCTTTCTCTCTAGTATCATCCTAATTCAAAAATGTTTTCCAGAATTATAAAATGTTACAAATTTGCAAAAAACCTCATCGTATTCGTAGTTGAGGATAAGTTGACATAGCTGTATTCAGGTATGCCATGTTCTTTCAGTATATTTATCGCAACTTTTATGAAAAACTCTTGTATTTGAAAAAGTTAAAACGACTATGCCCACACTCCATTTGTTTATTATTCCCAAGGGATTTGTCTATGTCCATCTTGGCGAAGGACAGTAGGTAGGTACAAACCCAGAATGAACTTCTTTGAATGTAGTTAGGACCATCAACGCAAACTAGATTTAAGAATGAACAGAGGATAGACCCGACGTGACGCAATCTTAGCTACCGACAGATTTCTAGGTCGAATAGTTTCTTGTGTGTGTGTGTGTCTGTTGTCGGTTGTATTGATGGGGGGGGGGGGGGGGGTAGTAGTAGGCAGGTGGGGCACAGCTGACAGGCCGGGTCCCATATGGCGCTTTCGTTTCAGGTAACCGATGGAAACAACCAAGCTCAACCCATAAGGCGGGAACTAGGGGGAAAAAATCACTTTTACTTTGAAAACCTCCCCTCACGATAGGTAGGATCTCTACCTGCTGACGATCTCAAGGAATCCCTTTCTGTTTTCAACCACTTTCACTGTTTTATAGAAGGGGTACATTATACCTCATAGGTGAAAGAAGTGCAGGTTTTCCGTTCCGTACAAGGGTTGCAGCAAGGGTAGCATTTAGTATTACCAGATCTATTGTGAATAACTAAAAACGAAACATTTGAGGGGTGTGACTAAAAATGTCATTGTTAATGAAATTACGACGTGACACATCGGCAGGAGAGAATTTACGAGGTACTGCAAGTAAACAGACCTGGGTGTTACAATAGCTCTTCCCAGGAAAAAAGTCTGCCAATTCGAGTAGGCGGTATAGCTTCCTCGCTTGAATCACATGAACGTACAGAATAGTTGGGTACGTTCATTTTCATACGGACCATCCGCGATCCAGCCCGCGTGTACCCTCGAAATTTCAGCTCTCTAGGATTATTTTTTCGCGTAGTTAGAAGCGTTAGAAGGAAACGGTCAACATTTCATGTTCGCGCTTGCGCAGGCGAATGAAACGCATTTGCAATTATCAAAGTGTTATTCCTGATCGACCCTCCAAATCTGAACTCATTTCAACGATAGTTAAGGTTGTTACGGGCGTTTCAAGTATTTCAAGTTTGCGCATGCGCAGAAGAGAAGATTTTCATGATTTTGAAATGGGACCATCTGCGATCAAACCCGCGGTTACACTCAAAATTTCAGCTCTCTACGACTATTTTTAGCGTAGTCAGAAGCGTTACAAGGAAACGGTCATCATTTCAGGTTCGCGCATGCGCGGACGAAAGTTTCTGTACGATTTCAATGAAATTCGTATGAAATTATCATAGCATTATTCCTGATCGACCCTCCGAATTTGAACTCATTTCAACGATATTCAAGGTAGTTACGAGAGTTTCAAGTATTTCACGTTTGCGCATGTGTAGACGAAAGTTACAGTACGTTTCCAATGATTTTTGTATGGGAATATCTGCGATCCAACAACCCGCACCTACCCTCAAAATTTCAGTCGATTTCAATCATTATATCGGGTAGTTATGGGCGTTACAAGGAATTACCACAGACTGACAGACAGACATGGAACCAAAAATGTTCCTTGATGTCTGAAACGCAAAATGGTGGTGGAAATTTAAATTTTGGAAGACATCAAATTTTTTTTTTTACTCAATCTCGAATCCAAGGCTTCCCTACCTTCGGTAGTGAGGAAGCAAAAACAATCATAAACAGCATCCTAAAGGCCGTGTACTTTTGTAAATCAACTCTTTAATAGACAGTTAAACCCCACAACGCTATTAGCTCCATAAACTAGTTAGGTACCCTCAGATACCTCTGAATCAATTGGTACAGTTTGCTGTCGCTGAGTGTACATGAACCATATGTACGTAACGACACGAATTTCTCGACTTTCCAGGAGGTTCAGGGTTGGCTGGAAACATCTTATTCGAAGGCCCTACTGAGTCAAAGAGAAAAAACGGAGTTATTGAAAAAATAGTCTATCTCCACAAATAATAACGAAAAAACGAAAAACACTGTTATTCCGGTTTTGGTTATCAAACCATCGTCACCAACTAAGTTATTATTTGTTACTGACGAACGTGTATTAGTGGAAATGGACTATTTTGGTTTATTATTTTCAATAATGAACCATTGGAATCGAGCATGAAAAAAAAAATTCTTACCCCCCTCAAAATTTGATGGTTTACGTTTCAAGGTATGTAGAATCCAAAACTGCAATAAAAATATTTCTGTCTGTCCGCCGTACGCCGTACGGGCCACTTTTCTTAGTTACCATGAACGAAAATTGATGAAATTCGGGTTATAGGTTCCGTTCGGGGTCTAGTTGGTCCTCGAAGCTCGACGTTACTGTGAGTCATCTGTAAGGGGTTCAAAATAGGGGTTGAAATTCTCAAAACGCCTACACCATTTTTTTTACGTGAATATTTTTACGGTTTTAAATAGTTCTTGAACTTGCGAGTTTTTTAAGACCATCCGGAGCGTCGTACGTCCAGCCGTTCGTTCACAGTAAGGCCCCGAAGTTTGCACCGACAGGCATTTTCGACTCCAGTGTAAATGAAATTGTATACAATTCAAACCAAATCTCGTAACCAGAGACGCGCCCACAATAGGAAATTTGGCGGTGATGAAATCATTGCTAGGGATCACCTCCTGATTATATTGGCGGAGTATGAAGTCGAGTTGGTTGTTCTGTGATATTATTTCATTTGAAAAATGATGGCTCTTTTGGAGTTTGTTGGTAGGTAGTGAAACTTGAACAAACGTTGAATTATTATTGATGGGTAAATTATTACTACGGTAAATCATTACTCAACGGTAAATTATTACACAACGGTTCATTATACCATCTACGTAGAAGGGGCTGGAGTTTGTTGGTAGGTACTTTCGCAACTTTTTTCACTCCTCATCAACAATTTCTTTTCAGAACTTCATTATGTGTGTTTCTTTTTGTTAGGTACTGTTTGTCATCGGCAGAATTATTTTAGCAACATTTAACTCGTGATTTAGGTAGGTACCTAGTAACGTGTACGGTGTTAGGTACTAACCTACGGAGGGTCTGCGATCTACATTATACGTATAGAATAGTACATATCATAAATTATATAGACGGGTTATCTATACATAGAGCTGTGACCTGTAACGGAAGGGTATTCTATACAAAATAATAAACCGTTGTGCAGGGATTTGCAGCGTTTTTCAATTAAAAACATTAAAAACGTCTTTTGGTTTATTATTTTCAATAATGAACCATTGGAATCGAGCAAGAAAAAAAAAATTCTTACCCCCCTCAAAATTTGATGGTTTACGTTTCAAGGTATGTAGAATCCGAAACTGCAATAAAACGACGTTATATTAGGGTGCACCTTCTCCGATTATGTAAGTGACGTCCCAAATCTTCAAATTAATAAATCTCTACTATATTATAAATTTCTCCCTTGAGAGGGAAAAACATTAAATCATGTTTAATGTTTTTCCTCGCAAGGGAGAAATTAGATATAGTTTTTTAATGTCAAGAAAAAATGAAAGCCACAATTTCACTGAACTCTACAAGTATAATGTTGCATTTACTGTACTTATTATAGAACTCGCCATCAACATATGGTTGCTACAACAGAAGGTAGTAACTGTGTAGTAACCAATGAAAAACGTAGCTATTGACTCTTGTTTCTTTCGAGTGCGATATTCTTTATGGTTGCTACAACAGAAGGTAGTAACTGTGTAGTAACCAATGAAAAACGTTGCATATTTGCGTGTCGGAATTCACAGAATGACCCCCAGCCCTAAAACATTAAACATGTTTAAATATTTCTGTCTGTCCGCCGTACGCCGTACGGGCCACTTTTCTTAGTTACCATGAAAGAAAATTGATGAAATTCGGGTTATAGTTCCGTTCGGGGTCTAGTTGGTCCCTCGAAGCTCGACGTTACTGTCAGTCATCTCTAAGGGGTTCAAAATAGGGGTTGAAATTTTCAGAACGCCGTATCTCAAAAACTTTACATTGAAGGGTATGGTTTTTTTTACGATATTAAATTTGTCTTGAGCTAAACAATTTTTTTAAGACCACCCGGAGCACTGTAAGTACGTCCAACCGTTCGTGTGCACCAAAAAGCTTTGTCAACACGATCGTGAATCAAACGGCATAAATCCGGCCAGGATTTCATCACTAAGGAGCACCGGATTGTAATCAAGGATGGCTGTATGAAGTCGAGTTGTTTGTTCTACGATAATTATTTCATTTGGCAGTGATGGACTATTGGATTTTGTTGGTAGGTACTTCTGAAACTTAAACAAACGTTGAAGTATTATTGATGAGTAATTATTAAACAATGGCAAATTATTACACACCGGCGAATTATCACACAACGGTGATTTATTACACAACGGTAATATGACACATCGGCAAATTATTACACAACGGTAAATAATTACACACCGGCTCAACTACCCAGAAGGGGCTGGATTTTGTTGATAGGTACTTTTGCAACTTGAACAACCGTTGAAGTATTATTGATGGGTAAATTATTACACAATGGCAAATTATTACACAACGGTAAATTATTGCACAACGGCTCATCTACGCAGAAGGGGCTGGATTTTCTGGATAGGTACTTTTGCAACTTGAACAACCGTAAAATGGTTGAAGTATTATTGATGGGCAAATTACTACACAATGACAAATTATTACCCAACGACAAATTATTACACAACGGCAAATTATTACACAACGGTAAATTATTACACAACGGTAAATTATTACACAACGGCTCATCTACCAAGAAGGGGATGGATTTTGTTGATAGGTACCTACTATTGCAACTTGAACAACCGTTGAAGTATTATGATGGGCAAACTATTACACAACGGTTCATTATTCTATCTCCGTAGAAGGGGAACCTATACAGGTAAATTATTACACAACGGTAGGTACCTAGTAACGAGTACGGGGTTAGGTACAATCCTACGGAGAGTCCGCGATCTAAATAATATGTGTAGAATATTACATATTATAATTATTATTATATAGACGGATCATCTATACAGAGAGCTGTGATCTGTAACAGAAGGGTATTCTGTACAAAATAATAAACCGTTGTGCAGGGATTTGCAGCGTTTTTTCAATAACTCCGTTTTTATTTGAAATGGGTTTCCACGATTTCGTCGCGAGTGATTTAGTTCGTATGAGTCAAAGAGCTCTGACATTTGTAACGATCGATTAACAAGCAAAATCAATCAATCTTGGAAATCTGCGTAAATCAGTGTCTCTGCAGTAGGATACGGTGTAGTAAATTGTTCATATTTACCAACTGAAATATGATTACTAGTTAAATAACGATAATGCTTTCAATGAGTGTACATGCAACATACACGTAACTTTAGCTGGCACAGCCTACTGCCATATTCTGACTGAAACAACCACCTGTATGGTTGTGACTGAACTGGTGACAGAATCGCTGTCCTACAACTGGTGACAACACTCGCTGTCCTAACAGCACTTGCAAATTGGCTGTTTTTACTGGATGGAATGGGGGTAATCACCCCGGCGGTCTCCACCTCCCCTACAATCACCCCTTTCCTCTCCTGTCTGAACTGAACTGACTATACTGAACTGAATCTATACATGTATATCTGGTTTACATAGAGCTAGCAACCGAAAGGTATCAGGTATGAGTGGATGTACAGTACCATGATATCTATTATAGCAACTGATGAAATATCACTCACCTCTGAGATCTGAACTTGAGCATTCCCCTAACTAGTCTGGTTTCTCTATATCACTGAATCCCCTCTTCTCCTTCCTCTTCCAAGTCTCAATAATAGTTCTAACCAGAGCTATTTTAGCGCTGGCTAAATTAGTGCTAGCTGTTCAAACTGATTCCTATCACTAGGAGCGCTAATTGAGTATAATGGATTCGACTTGTGTAGGTAACTGTTTACTGTGTGGTAGGTAGCTCGCCTACTTCGGCGACATACGGCATCCCACAGCTGTTAGATCACTATCACCACTGCCCAGTGACAAATATTGGGCTGCCAGGTAGGTATCACCGTTCATTGTGGAGTGAACCGTCAAGGAGGTTAGCCTATTTTCAATTTTGAAATATGCTTATAACAAGGATCCAGCGCTTTCGATGTACTTCGAGGCATTAGCTGAAATCGTGAACAGTTAGTCTTCTAAAACGGTTATCCTCTTTGAAAACATAACTACTTATTATACGTGGGAACTCGAATGAGACAAAAGTAAGAGTGGTGGCTCCAGTGGCCCTTAGAGGTGTTTTTCAGGCCTGTCGATGAGCACCTACTCTTCCTGGTGTGAGGTGAGAAGAACCTGTTTGAATCTGTTCTCAGACAGATTTCAATGTCACCAAGTTCGAGACAAGTGGGCGTGAGAGGAAGGGGGTATAGGAAACGCCGGTTGGGAGTCAGACTCGGACAATGGAAGAAGAAGAGGAATTTTAAGGTCAAGTTTTTATAAAGGGTATTTCCATCAGTCATTCCAGTTTTACGGGCACGAAGGCGGCGATATAGTTGCCGTGGTGGGGGGGGTGGGGGGGGGGGGGGGGGGGGGCAAGGTGTCGAGAAAAAATATAACCCTGAGAGGGAGTAGAGTTAGGTTTTTGTTTCAGTTTCGAAGGTCCCCGCGGTCATAGGCGGGGTCCGGTCCGGGCCGGTGACTCCTGGAGCGCAACGCCCTCACTGGGGTAAAAACCGAAACCGTCACTGGGCCTCCAGGAAGGGCGGGAAAGGCAAAGTTGTACCGGATGCTGGGTGATAGCGTGGGATGCGAAACTGATATATTATGCAGATTCCTGAGGTATGGAAACTGAATACTGTCTGCCGATTCGGGTAGGCAGTATAGCTTCCTTACACACACACACACACAAACATATGAACTTACAGAGTAGTTCGGTAGGTTCGTTTTGATACGGGACCATCTGCAATCCAACCCGCGTGTAGCCTCAAAATTTCAATTCTTTACGACTGTTTTTCGCGTAGTTAGAAGCGTTACAAGGAAATGTTCAACATTTCATGTTCGTGCATGCGCAGACGAAAGATACAGTACGATTCCAATGAAATTCATGTGAAACTATCAAAGTATTATTCCTGATCGACCCTCCAAATCTGAACTCATTTCAACGATATGTAAGGTAGTTATGGGTGTTTCAGTTATTTCACGTTTGCGTATGCGCAGACGAAAGTTACCGTACTTTTTCCATGGTTTTGGTATGGGACCATCTGTAACCCAACCTGCACCTGCACTCAAATTGCAACCCATTTCGACCATTATTTCGGGAGTATGGGCGTTACAAGGAATTACCACAGACAGACAGACACGGAACCAAAAATTTTCCATGATGTGTGAAACGCAAAATGGAAGTGGAAATTTAAATTGTAGAGGGACATAATTTTTTTTACTCACTCACGAATCCAAGGCTTCCCTACCTTCGGTAGTGAGGAAGCAAAACCGAAACCGTCACTGGGCCTCCAGGAAGGGCGGGGAAAGGGACTGTGATTCAAAATCGGAAGCTTTCAAGAGAACACCGGCAGCAAACACTTTACTTCTGTTCTAGATCACTTTGGGAAGTAAAATCAGTACCAGGTACCAGTACAAAACTTCATAAGTAAGAAAAATATTAAGGACAACCGTGAAAAACTGTTACTATTTTATTAACATACTCACCATACGAAGGAATCCGTTGTCACTGACTAGCAAGTAGAGTACCTGGAGGCGAGCCCTTTCGATCTCCAGGATGATGATGGTGTCCTCACACGTTACAGTCGAAAGGGCTCGACTCAAGTCGACTCGACTTGCTTGTGACGATGGATATCTCCGTAAAGTATGTCAGTAGTACTGCCGTCAAAAGGTAAAACGCCTCAGCTCTAAAAATCACAACTTTTCAGGAGAGCGCTTCAATGTTTTTCCACTGTTTCCTCTACCTAACGTCCCTCCGGTTGACGATAAATTCAAAATTCCTTCTACAGTCGACCAAGAGATGTTTGGTGTTAACAACGTGATAACATAATCGCCAAAATATTTATTCTAATAGGCCGAAAATGCTCATAAGGCGTTTTATTTATTTCCATCGAGTTTTCTATTCAGAAGTTAAAGGTAGAACGCCTTGAGGTGTTTTCCCTCTGAACAAATCCAAAAAAAGTAGCTGGACTAATTGAGTTAATCTTTGTACGTGGTGATGGTGAAATGGCATGGCACGAACAGAACAGTTGCTTAAAAAGGCCTCATGTGAGTTCAGCTGTTATAAAAATCTGAGTAAGAACGCCTCACTTCGGAAGTGAAGCCAGCGAGTAAGCGGGTAAAACGCCTTGTGTTGATTTTCATTGAGATGAGGCGTTTTACCTTTGAATCTTAAGTGCGAATTGATGAGTTGAGGCGTTTTTTATGCCGATTTGAAGCGTTTTACCTTGAAATAGTTCCCAAAAAAATTCTTTTTTTAAATTTAAAATTTGACCATTTTCCGAATTAAATTTTTAATTTTTGACTCCTCCATTGGAAAGAGCGTCCAAAATTAAGGGGGAATGTGAAACCCCATTTTCGACAATTTGGATGTGAGGCGTTCTTCCTTTTTACGGCACAGTAGGTGCTTGTACTACTTGCGGAAGTTATTTATTGTTTGAGTTGATACCATATCAACGATTCGTGCTGTTCTCTCTTTTCCCCCTACTGTCGTTCGAACCCTTATCCTAGCACTATTCAGTAGACAGATCGTATTCATCAGTGCGAGTCTTGAATACATGGGACGCTGATTCTAAAAGGAACATTTGCCTGAGTCTCAAAACAGCAAATTCTTTGAACAAAAGGGAAGCTGGGTACCTGGACGGCTTATTCATAATTACCCTAAGAACAGAGTTCTGAAGTCGTTATGTACAATTTTTACGAGTAAGTTCATATGTAATGTCTAGCCAATGACGACATCACGAGTGGTTCTTATCATGGCGAACGGCTGATTTCTATTGGGTGGCCAACAGTAGCGGTGCGTGGGGTCTGAAAACGGTAGGGCACCTGACCAGAACACAAAACCAACAGATTTGTATACAAAATACCCCAAGGCAACAACTACACCCTTCCCTTATTTACTGATATTACTGATATTCCCTTATTTGCTGATAGCATTGATATTCAGCAAAGCTTATCTCTTTTAATCAACACTCTATCATAAGAAAACGTCGACAATTTCTACTGCAAATTAGCCACCGAATTCATGTTGTGTTACAAAAATATAGTAAACTAAAATACAACAAAAGACCTACTTGAATCAAGTAGGTACGGCCGGTACCCACTTGAATCTTGAATGGAGAAGCTATTGACTAGAAGCTAGATAGTTATCTGTGTGTTGACGCCGATCAATCCAGCAAACAGGACAAAACGCACGTAGGTACTACAAATGCAAATCTGTCATCGGAACCTGACCGAACGCAAAACGCGCAAAATTTGACGCAAAAAATTGAAAACTGACAGAGAAAGCGAATCTGATTCAGAGAAAAACAAATCAAAAGAAGAAGCATCTCGTAAATTGAATCGAACGGATCGAATCGATTGTAAAATGAACGATTTCGGGGTTGAAATCAGATTCTGGGGCAGTGGCCAAAAATGGGCGTGGCAAACAACATTTTTACTCGACTGAGCTTGCGCGGACGGTTCACTTCTCGGTTGCCATGGCGACACTAGGTCCCAGGACCTGCCAGTTTCAGGAGCCTAGGGTTCGATTTCGATTGCACGACATCGATTACTGTCGCTATATTCCTATAACATGCTCCACCTGTAGCGCGATTTTGCAACTCGCTACCTTATTGTCGGTATGGAGTCGGTGTCGCTATCCCTCTCGTGTAACGACACCCGGATAGCGAAATTGGTATTCAGGAACTTATGATACCGAACTTGAATAACAAATTGTCGTTGCAGAATGAGATACCGACGTCGTTAGCTTGCCTCCGAAATGTGAGTCTAGGGCGAGCAATCGACTGGAACTATTCCGTTAACACCGTTTCCATGGTGATAAGCAGTGATGAAGTGAACTGAAGTGTGTGTGTGTGCGCCGGAGTTAATGATTGTGTTTTGAATCCCCCGAATTCACTCGGTGGCCGAAATAAATGCTAACTTATTTCGTCAAATTGCAGTTTGGGATCACTTGACACTTGGGATAGGTTTTGATTTCAAGTTCTTGTATCGTCTTGTGGTATTACCAGTTTTTGCCGTTTTTAGCTTAAACGTAACATGTATTATGCCAAATTTATTTGTATAAATGCATGTATGATTTTGTTGAAATTTATGTTTTATAATCGGTACCTACTTGGAATTTCTGATAAATATGCAATCCTATATTTTCTAATTAATTAACAATCTATTAAGGTCACTTGCATGTATTAAAGAAAACGTAGGGGATCGTTATCTACAGCAAAATTAGGTAGGCACATACCTGGATTTCAGGGGATAATCCATTCAATCTGGAGCGTTGGAGCAATGGTCGAATTTAGGTTCATGGCCAAGTGTCAACTCATCCTAAAGGTTTTTCTGAACATGCAGGGATCAAGGGAATAAGGATTTTGCCCATCCCTCTTCTTTCAAACCGAGGGCGATACCTCTGTTCCCTTTCTTGCAGAATTTCAATTCCGAACAATCCGATCAATTTCAATTCCGAGCGGCATAATGCCTGACATTATTATCCAAAATTCATAAGCGCACGAAAAAATACGGTAGGTAGGTAGGTAACTACATGTATGGTGAAATGCGATTCTAAAAAGTAGGTAGCTACCAAAGTGAAATAGGCTATATCATTTATATAAAAGGCTTCTATATCACTAATTTCGTAACTATCTACCTACCTATCAAGTAATTTTAAGGTTTAAGTTATTTATTACGATTTTTTTGGCATCACTGCCATAAATTATTAAGTCACTAATTTACCTACCTAGTTACCTAAGGTAAGTACCTACATTTGGCTTATTACGTAAAATAAAATTGAAAAAACATGTCAAAAGAGAAGTAGGTACACTTACCGTTACGTTAAACACTTACCGTAAAACTTTCTACCGCCGAAAAGCAACGTCGAGCCGTCGAAATGCAAACGACCCCGCAACGACAATTTATTGACGATTAAGCGATAGCTGACGCTATTGAGCACTTACAGAATACCAATCGTCGGTATTTAGTGGCATCGATATTTTTTGTTGTGCTAACGATATTTCATCGTCGTTAAGATGCCATACCGAGTTGCAGAATCGCACTGCTGGGGAGCTACAGGGAGCCTACATGACGGAACCACATATTGAATATCCATAGCCAGAGAACTCAGTCGAGTTGCTGTTGAACTTTGTGAAAAATGCTAGGTGCAGTGTACGGAGGGAAATTCAATGCCAACTGAACACATGGTTGGAGTTTTTTTTTACTCTTAGTATTCCTGGGTGCCGGGGCAGTGGGCCAAGTGGCCTTATGGGCGCAACGCCCTTTGTGGCCATATGAATCGTGGATTGCTGCAACTCATATTTTGACCGGGGGGACAAATAACGACGTATAAAATGCGAAACAGACCGAATCGCAATGTGCTCGTGTGCGTTCCACGTCGCCCGGCTATCGCCGACCGATACCGCCTGCGTACAGGAAGACACCTATTTTCGGGAAGGCTGCACAAGGAAGCTTCGAGTTCAAATTCAAGGTCTCCACCTTATTATTAGTCGACTGCCCTTGTCGGGAGGTCGCAGCGGACGCCGCCGTTCCGGTGATCGAGCTATCTGCGGGATCCATTCAGAACTTTAGTTATACTCTACCTTACAATTCATACACATAATGAAAAGCTCGTCTTTGGGTTTATGGAGCGTGGGGGTGGGGGGGGGGGGGGGGTTGTTCAAATTTGATAGTATTAGAAAGGCCAATTTTTCCCCAAATGTTGTTGTTTTGATGGCCAGCTCGCTCAAAAACGTCATGAAATTTGTCACAAAAGTACCCCAAGTAGTATTTATGATCATTATTCCGAGTGAGTAGGTGTAGTTGAGATACCTACTTTGATCTAATGAGTCAAAACTTGAGCTCTCTGTGCAATGTCGAGACAGTATGTCGGAAATTCTGCGCTCCGATCATCAGCAACCAGAGAGCAGCCTGCAAAAGCATGTTGCATGCAATTCTTAGTATGCGTACTGAGTGCATACTAATAGTTTTCAGCGCAGTTTTATATTTTATCAATTTTTATAAATAGATTTGGTGATGAATGGCAGGATCTCGATTCAACTTTCTGCAAAATGTAACGTTTAACATGGATGGAGGTTTTTGGATTCATCATTATAATAAGTCATATTAATATCTTGCGCACCTCCTGTCAACCTGCTCTTCTGTGATTGTAATTCCATCGAATAGTGACTACCTACCTACACTCATGATATTTATGTACATAATAACCCGCCAAAAAATACCTCTTCAGTCGCAGACTTGATTAGTGCAAAAATATGTGACCCCCCAATAATCCTGTTGTAAACATTTACCTGCCAACAACACCTTTTCAGCCGCAAAAAGGATTGATATCAGTTTTACCATCGAAGTGGTATGTTCCCCTCGCTCTTGGATGTGCATAATTGTAATTTAGAAACCTGTTCCTTCCCTCTCTGTTGGATTTGAGTATAGGAACCTGTCCCTTCCCCAAAAACCTTGAAATTTCTTTCAACGCTGTTTTGCGGGGGCTTTTTGCCTGCCAGGGTAAGTAGGTACCTAACATTTTCCCAGTAGGTACCTACTTACTGTGGGCTACTTACTAAATACTACCTACTTAGTACCTACCTACCTAATCAGTACTAGTCGGCTTAGTACCTACCTAATCAGTGCTATCTACTTATTACCTACTCAGTTCTACCCACTTAGTACCTACTCACTACTACCTACTTAGTACCTAATCACTACTTCATACTTAGTACCTACTCAGTACTACCTACTTAGTGCCTTCTCAGTACTACCTACCTAGTACCAATTTACTTAGTACCTAGTCAGTACCTACTTACTTTTTCCGGGTAATTTTTTACAACAGGGTTGTTGGTGGTGGGCGGTGGGGGAGGGGACAAAATGCACAAAAGGAACTTCCTTGGAGCATAACAAATGTGTGCGCAAAATTTCAGCTCAGTCCATTATGTCTGTGAGGCTGTATACCCTTAAAAAGAAATTTTCAGTACCTACTTGAAATATCTAAAAAAAATCAAGATGGGAGGGGGGGATGCACAAAGACGTTGGAGCATAACGAGTGTGTGCGCAAAATTTCAGCTTGACCCGTCATGTCCGTGAGGCTGTAGCTGTCAAAGAACAACAAGAACAAGAAATAGAAAAACGTGAAAAATCGCGATTTTCAAACTTTTCCGGCACCTGATGGTCCCGAGAGTTGAAATTTTGTACACATCCTCAGGGGCCCTTAGAAAATGGTTGTATGAAAAATCAATACCGGACCCCCGACTTGTGTAGTCATGTAAACAGCGCCTTGGTCGCTGTAGGGCGTGGATGTTTTTAGTTTTCTTGGCGGGCTGGAAGCTCCCCACGTCCCTAGATCCCGAAGTGACACATAATGATTCATTTAACGAGTCAAATGTAATTATTTCAAAGCGTATTCAAGTCTTGATCCTTTGGAATCAGTATCCACAGTTATTCGTTGTTCATAAATAAAATCGAAAGAACTCCCATCGGACATAAATTATTTGCTACCCAGTGCATAAAAATTCGCAGTTATTGAACGGGAGCCAAAGCCTTGAAGCAGTGGGTCCTATTGCCAAATCGACCAAACAAAAACCTTTTCCGCTGTGCCAAAAACATCGTTTTTTCCTTCCGTATTTTTTCGACGAAAATGTTTGAGAAAATGAAGCGAAATATTGGATTGAAGGCCGATGTAATTTCATCCAAGGCCAATTTGATTTTCAAAGGCTATTATACTCAGTTGCCGTTTTCAAGCGATAGGTTGTGTACCACAGTGATACCTCAACTTACACAAATTGACTTGATTTCAGTTCTAAATTGAAAATGCGAATAAACAGGTTACTCACTGGAGTATAAACACTAGAATTTGTTTAACATGTGGATATCACAGTCAGTTCGATCATCTGCTGCGTTCGAAGTGTGCTGAGCCCTTAACCTGTTTTAAAAACTATTATTTTCGATTAGCTCATCAGTTGATCACTTTCGTGGATCGTTTGTGTTCAGTTTTCGTGAAATTTTCCTATCAAAATGTAGTTTAGTTGCATATTGAAAATTCTAATAGATATACAGGAAACTCACTCGATTATTCACTTGGAATAGAGATTGACCCCCCCCCCCCCCCCCCCCCCCCAATAATGGCTTCGTTGATTGATCAGATCATTATTCTGCCTAAAAACGTTTGCCAATTCGAGTAGGCAGTATAGCTTCCTCACACACACACACACATGAACGTATAGAATAGTTGGATCGGTTCGTTTTGATATGGGACCATCTGCGATCCAACCCGCGTGTAATCTCAAAATGTCAGCTCTCTACGCGTAGTTAGAAGCGTTACTAGGAAACTGTCAACATTTCATGTTCGCGCAGGCGCAGACGAAAGTTACATTACGAATCCGATGAAATTCATTTGGGACTATGAAAGTATTATTCCTGATCGACCCTTCAAGTTTGAACTCATTTCAACGATATTTAAGGTAGTTATGGGCGTTACAATGAACTACCACAGACACACGGAATCAAAAATGTTCCTGGATGTTTAAAACGCAAGATGGTAGTGGAAATTTTCATTTTGGAGAACATAAATTTGTTTTTACTCAATCACGAATCCAAGGCTTCCCTACCTTCGGTAGTGAGGAAGCAAAATGTTTTAATTGTATTTATGTGAAGAAAATATCCACTACGAATCATTTTCATGAAATGTGCTAATAGGTACATGTGCTGCATAGTATTATGTAGCAATGAAGAGGATAATAATACGAGACTGTTTGTTACACGATCTTTGCTACTATAAAACTGATTCAAAACCTTTTCCAAGGGTACACGCAACCGTCATCGACTAATAACTCAGTATGAGTAGTAGAGATTTTTTCCGCTCCACTCTCGTTTTTTTAATAGCGTTTAATAGGTATCCGCCATAAGGAGAGTAAAAATGAAGGTCGTTCGGTGAGAAAGGGTCGGTTGATAAAAAAATAACCTTCTCAAAGGGCCGAGACAAACAAAAGGGAGAGTCAGTGGCCGCTTCCTCCATCGAGGGCAATCTGCCGTCTGAGGATATCCCACGCAATCAGGACGTCACCTGGCTGAATCGGCTGTGGCTGGTGAGCCACGTTATTTAGACGTCGTGTATATTTAGTCGACGGTCGACGGTTGGGTCCAACAGGGATTTTACATAGAATTCCCAAATGCACTATTATAACCACTACGACTAAAGAGTCCGACCGATGTCGATTGATTCATTGTTTACTGGACCATCGAAGAGGTCAACCCGCAGAAGCCCTACGATTTTCATGAAAGCTGAAGTCGTAAGGGCCGGTTCGTTATATAGCATTTGTTTGCTGTTAAGTTAGAAGCAGTGGAAGACTAAAGTTAAAAGTGACCTACTTCGATCAAATATGTAGGTACCTGATTCTCTTAGAGGAAATTCTTGAAAGAAAAAGAACAGAATAAGTTTGACACCAAATGGTAATAGTATATTAAAATTTTAGAGAAAAACCGAATGATTTGGAGCTCCAAGAACATAAATTTAATGGCCATGAAATGAAAAATAAATGTCCCTTTTTAAAAATAAATAAACTAGATATATATGTTGCCTGATCCAGATCGACGATGATGGTCTCGCTGACGGCAGGGGGGCGTATGTCGTCCGACTGGCTGGTTGGTCCCAAATGATGGCTCGTGCCAAAATCAGCAGATTCCCGACTTAGTTCCCTTCGTGGCGGGGAAAAACGATAAATAGGCAAACCGACTTATTTCCCTGCGTGGCGGGAGGTATAGCTTGGCCAAAACTGCAGGTAAAATAACGACGAACGTCGCACGAGGTGTTTCTCGGGAACAAAACGAAGGTGGAACGGGAACGTTAGTCGGTAGACTGTATAGAGGATACTGACTCGCGACGGGGAAGGGGCTTCACGGGAGAGACTAGAAGCCGATAAAAAGATGTCCTTATCGCCACTGAACTTTCAACAGCTCACAGCACCAACAAACGAACACAAAGCCGGATTAATTCACGTACAAAAAAAATATCTCACTTTAAGCGCAACTAATTCATGACCTACGGTGTTTGGCTAAAACAGCATTTACAAATGTATTTAAACCCTTTACAAAATAATTCCAACCTTTTACAAATTTATTTAAACCCTTCAAACAATTATTTAACCAACCTTTTACAAATTTATTACAACCATTTATAATAATATTTAAACCCTTTACAAATTTATTTAAACCTCTATACCTGATCGTATTCATTAAAACGAAAACGTCTATAGGTTACTCGCGTAAGACAAACGGTAGTAATGGTCACGAGAAGGGGATTGAGTTCTACGTACGAGTAGGTTCGTGGAATTCCTTCTGAATGTTGAGATCAATCTCCAATAACTTCTCCAACGTACCTTATGTCAGTGAGCTTCTAATCTTCCTGATTAGAGCTTCCATATTCTCCTATGCTGAACCCTGTGGAACAGGCGTTCTCAAAAATAATGACGAAAGCAAGAGAGCTGTTAAGCTCACCTGGTGCTGAGGTGAGCACCAGCTTCCAGAAATTATTCAGCAAAGTTTGCTTTCAACCACACCTCAAGATTGTGCGAATTATGTGATGGACATGATTTTATTATTGCCCGACGCCGCAGCAGGCCATCCACTTCATTTGGTCCGTTAGAACTAATTTCACATTAAAGCACATCCTTCAAATGTTCAGACTTCAATAGTTAAATTTACTTTATTGCTTATTGCAAATACCACTGTATTTATTGAATGAGTCTAAATAAATTTGTATAAGGTTCAAATAATTATGTAAAGGGTTTTATTTATTTTGTGAAGGGTTTAAATGAATTTGTAAATGCTATAATATGTGGATTGGTGAAGAGTGTATTATTGTAGTCAGTAGAGGCATTTGAATTAATATTACTGAAGACTTGAAATTTCTCGAACGACAAGCCCGCATAACTGTCAAGTTTCGCGGGTTTGCAGCTCACGATTTAACCGTCCGCGCGTCCCGCCACACAGCACAACGGTATCCTCGTTCGTAATATTTGACATAAACTTCATAGCACAATATTCGAACGTAACAGATATGGATTCAAGCGGTAATGGAAATCTGGGATTCAGCATGTTTGCAGTATTAATCAGATCGTCCTATTGTTTGGAACTGTATCATCATACAGCGGGAATCGATCACTCGGAGTGATCAGGTGTTACTTTTAGCGAATTTTCAAAGGTAACGAAGGTATTATAATGGGTATTATAATAGGTATGATAAGATTTTTCAGAAGCACGATTTTTGAAATTTTTTTATAGACGGATCCGTTTCTGAGCATCCTGAATTCATCTCTAGATTTTAATAAAAACGCTGCAAAGTCCTTGTCACGTGGGTTTATTATTCTGTTGGACCTACGTAAAGAAATGTGGGCTGTTCATGTATTGATTCTTTCATGTGCAATCATTGAAACAGCTGTTTTTGATAGTTTCACCAGTTTTGGCACCCAAAATGTCGAATTAGGCTCATTTTTTCGACAAATTATCTTTGATCATTGATAGTGGTAATTGTCTTATTCGTGTTAATACTACTTCTAGTATTATTACAAAAATTTATGGTGATTTCACACAATTTCCCAGGTTCTGACTCATAGAAAATGATTTCTGGTTGGTGAAACTGCGTTATAACCTTCGTTTTTCCCTCTTTGGTCAAAATCAATTTCATATTTGGTCTCCTCACCCTAAAAAAACATGGGAAGCGACACAAGCTCATGTTACTAAAACACCAGGAAACCCAGTTTTTACTCCCATTTTTCACTCATAACACACTTGGGTATATTCCGATCGGGCTGCAAAGTTTCGGGCCACAGCTAGGGTCCAAACGGAGCCTGTGTGCGAAAGAACGAATTTTTTAGACCGAAAGTAAAGGAGATATGATAATACGGCGTTCGGCGGGCAGACATTGCATTTTTGGAATCTACGCTCTTTGAAATAAAAGAAAAACGCTGCAAATCCCTGCACAACGGTTTATTATTTTGTATAGAATACCCTTCTGTTACAGATCACAGCTCTATGTATAGATAACCCGTCTATATAATATAATATGTACTATTCTATTATATGCATATTATGTAGATCGCAGACACTCCGTAGGTTAGTACCTAACCCCGTACTCGTTACTAGGTACCTACCTAAATCACGAGTTAAATGTTGCTAAAATAATTCTGCCGATGACAAACAGTACCTAACAAAAAGAAACACACATAATGAAGTTCTGAAAAGAAATTGTTGATGAGGAGTGAAAAAAGTTGCAAAAGTACCTACCAACAAACTCCAGCCCCTTCTACGTAGATGGTATAATTTACCGTTGTGTAATAATTTACCGTTGAGTAATGATTTACCGTAGTAATAATTTACCCATCAATAATACTTCAACGTTTGTTCAAGTTTCACTACCTACCAACAAACTCCAATAGAGCCATCATTTTTCAAATTAAATAATATCACAGAACAACCAACTCGACTTCATACTCCGCCAATATAATCAGGTGATCCCTACCAATGATTGGCCGTATTCACAAATTCCTATTGTGGGCGCGTCTCTGGTTACGAGATTTGGTTTGGATTGTATACAATTTCATCCACACTGGAGTCGAAAATGCCTGTCGGTGCAAACTTCGGGGCCTTACTGTGAACGAACGGCTGGACGTACGATGCTCCGGATGGTCTTAAAAAACTCGCAAGTTCAAGAACTATTTAAAACCGTAAAAATATTTACGTAAAAAAATGGTATAGGCGTTTTGAAAATTTCAACCCCTATTTTGAACCCCTTAGAGATGACTCACAGTAACGTCGAGCTTCGAGGACCAACTAGACGCCGAACGGAACCTATAACCCGAATTTCATCAATTTTTTTTCATGGTAACTAAGAAAAGTGGCCCGTACGGCGTACGGTGTACGGCGTACGGCGTACGGCGTACGGCGGACAGACAGAAATATTTTTATTGCAGTTTTGGATTCTACATATCTTGAAACGTAAACCATCAAATTTTGAGGGGGGGTAAGAATTTTTTTTTTCATGCTCGATTCCAATGGTTCATTATTGAAAATAATAAACCAAAATTGTTGAGGGGTGTTAAGAAAAATGTTTTCTGAGCGATTGTATGGGTGTATTATTCACATAATAATAAATCGAAATCTATATGTACATATTTATTTATTTATGACCAGACCTGACGATGTACCTTGGGTACATGGTAAAAAATTCCAAATTTTCGCCAAAATGCTCTCTCTGCCAAGCAAAAGGTTGGGTTCGAAGATGAACAATTTTCAGAAATACTAAGGGGGTCAAATTTGAGCTTTAAAGGATTGAAATTCGTTAAAAACGGCTAAAAACGCGAACACATGCTATAAAATTAAGCTGCTATGGAAGGGTGAGTAAACAAAGAAAAATACTATTAAAAAACCATTTCAGTGATTTTTCATACAGAATGGGGGTCAAGTAAGGATCTTTGGGGGTCAAAAATTGGTGGTTAGGGTTAAAATAAATATTAAGTTACTGACGTTGAGTGGGATGGTGATTTACGACAAAAAGAGGGGCTGTTTCGATTTAAAAATATTTTTTTCCAAAAAAGAATGGGTCTATTGGCAAGATTTGACTTTCTAATGGTCAAAATTCGGTAAAAATGGCTAAAATCACGAAAATATATAGTTTTACGGAAACTGTTGATTGAAAGTGGAAAGTGATGATTTCGTAATGGAAGCCAAAGGCTATTTCATTTGCGAATCCTTCCAATCAAATTCCTTGAAAATTACACCAGTCACTTCCTGGGAGCATAACGAATGTTTGTGCAAAATTTAAGCTCTTAAAACCCTTTCTAACCTACTCCTAACCCCCCCCCCCCATGGCGGCTGTCAAATTGGTGGTGGGGGGGGGGGGGGTGTATTGCACAGAAGGCACTTCCTTGGAGCATGGCGAATGCGTGTGCAACATTTCAGCTTGGTCCGTTATGTCTCTGAGGCTGTAGCCCTGTCAAAGAAGATGAAGGACACAACAGCAGCAAGAACAAGAACCCTTCTTCTTATGGGCCTTCTTCCGGCCCATAACTCGGTTTTTCGTTTAGTACGAGTATAAGAGGAGGAATCCCTGACGACTTGGACAATGTGTAAACATTGAAAATACGTTCTTTCACCTTTTAGCGATGAATCTGTCCGTCGTTACTGTCTTCTATGATGTACTATGAAATAACAGGCGCTAGCGCTGGTTATTAATTTATGCTAAGAGGTTTAGGTAATCGCTATTAGAGTCGCTGCACCATAATAATCACATTCCCACTCCATCGATTTATTCAATTACTGAAGGCGGTACAACATTTTGATGAGTGTTCTGCGAAATAGCCAGATGGCCGCTTCTCGTACCTCCCCGCCGCGCCGCTCCCTGAAAACCCGTGAACAAGGAGTCCTCGCGGTCCATAACTCAGTTTCGTAAAGTATAATAGGAGGAATCCTTGAGGACTGCGGTAGGGGTCGTTGGAGAATGTGTAAAACTGGTTTAAAGCGAATGGCGGGCCCTCGAGGTCAAGGGCCTGGCCAGGAAGGTACATCGTCCTCTGGTCGGTGCAATGCACTCGCTGTGGTTGTCAAGCTGCAGCCTTCTCCACTAGTCAATCTCACTCTTTCAATCCGCCAACCTTCCGCCTGCTCCTGCCCGCACAAAAGATCATTTTCTCGTATCTGCGGAGGAACTGAGGATTTGGAAAAACGCTGCAAAGTCCTTGTCACATGGGTTTATTATTCTATTGGACATACCTACAAAAATTTTGGCTGTTCATTTAATGTTTCTTTCATGTGCAATTGTTGACATGGCTATTTTTGATGGTTTCTAGCAATATTGGCCCCCATTGACACGAATTCGGCTCGGTTTTTTTTCCAACAGATTCTTATTGATCATTGATTACCATTTGATTGTCTTGATTCACCTGTTGATACTACTTCTAGTGTTATTATAAAACGCTGCAAATCCCTGCACAACGGTTTATTATTTTGTATAGAATACCCTTCTGTTACAGATCACAGCTCTATGTATAGATAACCCGTCTATATAATATGATATGTACTATTCTATTATATACATATTATGTAGATCGCAGACACTCCGTAGGTTAGTACCTAACCCCGTACTCGTTACTAGGTACCTACCTAAATCACGAGTTAAATGTTGCTAAAATAATTCTGCCGATGACAAACAGTACCTAACAAAAAGAAACACACATAATGAAGTTCTGAAAAGAAATTGTTGATGAGGAGTGAAAAAAGTTGCAAAAGTACCTACCAACAAACTCCAGCCCCTTCTACGTAGATGGTATAATTTACCGTTGTGTAATAATTTACCGTTGAGTAATGATTTACCGTAGTAATAATTTACCCATCAATAATACTTCAACGTTTGTTCAAGTTTCACTACCTACCAACAAACTCCAATAGAGCCATCATTTTTCAAATTAAATAATATCACAGAACAACCAACTCGACTTCATACTCCGCCAATATAATCAGGTGATCCCTACCAATGATTGGCCGTATTCACAAATTCCTATTGTGGGCGCGTCTCTGGTTACGAGATTTGGTTTGGATTGTATACAATTTCATTCACACTGGAGTCGAAAATGCCTGTCGGTGCAAACTTCGGGGCCTTACTGTGAACGAACGGCTGGACGTACGATGCTCCGGATGGTCTTAAAAAACTCGCAAGTTCAAGAACTATTTAAAACCGTAAAAATATTTACGTAAAAAAATGGTATAGGCGTTTTGAAAATTTCAACCCCTATTTTGAACCCCTTAGAGATGACTCACAGTAACGTCGAGCTTCGAGGACCAACTAGACGCCGAACGGAACCTATAACCCGAATTTCATCAATTTTTTTTCATGGTAACTAAGAAAAGTGGCCCGTACGGCGTACGGCGTACGGCGTACGGCGGACAGACAGAAATATTTTTATTGCAGTTTTGGATTCTACATATCTTGAAACGTAAACCATCAAATTTTGAGGGGGGGTAAGAATTTTTTTTTTCATGCTCGATTCCAATGGTTCATTATTGAAAATAATAAACCAAAATGTATGGTGATTTCAGACCATTTCCCATGTTTTTGACTAATAAAAAATGAATTTCGGTAGCTTACCCTTCGTTACAACCTCAATTCTTCACTGTTCGGTCAAAATCAACTAATATTCGGTCTTCTCACGGTACATCACAACAACCTCACAAAAACCCTATTTTTACACCCATTTTTCCCTCCATATCACCCCTGGGTGCATTCCAATCGGGATGCCGAGCTTCGGAGCACAACTAGGACCCAAATGTGTTCCCAAATGGACGATTTTAAACCGAAATTTAACGTAAATTTAAGGCTGAAACTTCGTTAGATCCTCAATTTTCCACTCTAAGTTCAAAATCGACTTCATATTCGGTCTTCTCGTTCCAAAAACATAGAAAACAGTACCTCAAAAGCTACTAACATAATACGAAAACACAAAAAAAACTATTTCTATACCCATTTCCACTCATAACACCCCTGAGTATATTCCGATCTGGCTGCAAAGTTTCGGGACACAACTAGGGCTCAAATGGAGCATTTGTGCGAAAGAACGAATGTTTTAGACCGAAAATGAAGGCAGTACACGTGATACGGCGGACGGACATGGCATTTTGGTTTATTATTCTGTAGATAATAGGTACACCTATGTATTCGCTCAGCAAAAAATGTTTATAACACCCCCTCAAAATGTTTTCTTTTCCGTTTCAAGGTGCGTAGACTCCAAAAATGCAACATGTCTGTCCGCCGTATCACATGTACCGCCTTCATTTTCGGTCTAAAACATTCGTTCTTTCGCACACATGCTCCATTTGGGCCCTAGTTGTGTCCCGAAACTTTGCAGCCCGATCGGAATACACCTAGGGGTGTTATGAGTGGAAATGGGTATAGAAATAGGTAATTTTGGTTTGTTATTCTGTGAAAATTACACCTATGGAATCGCTCAGCAAAATATTTTTATAACACCCCTTCGAAATTTGTTCTTTTACGTTTCAAGGTGCATAGATTCCAGAAATGCAATGTCCGTCCGCCGTCCACCGTACGCCGTACGCCGTCCGCCGTATCAAGTGTAGCGCCTTCATTTTTGCTCTAAAAAAAGTCGTTCTTTCGTACACATGCTCCATTTGGGACCTAGTTGTGTCCCCAAACTTTTCAGCCCGATCGGAATGTACCCAGGGGTGTTATGAGTGAAAATGTGTGCAAAAATAGGTACTTTTTGTGTTTTACTAACATGTTAGTAAAATGAGCTTTTGAGGTATCGTTTTCCATGTATTTGGGGACGAGAAGAGCGAATATGAAGTCGATTTTGACCAAGGAGTGGAAATTTGAGGTTCTACCAAATGTTCAGCTCCCAAAATTGATTTTTTATGAGTGAAAAACCTGGGAAATCGTCTGAAATCACCATCAGTTTGTATAATAACACTGGAAAAAGTGTCAACACGTGGATCAAGACGATTAAATGGCACTACCAATGATCAAAGATAGTTATTACAAAAAAAAAACTCTGCAAAGTCCTTGTCACATGGGGTTATTATTCTATTGGAGTTCTAGAGATTCTTGTTGGCAGTTAAATTTATTGTTTCTTTCATGTAGAATGATTGAATTAGCTATTCCTGATGATTTCCACCAATTTTGGCCCCCAAAACATGAAATAGGTACACTTTTTTTTCCCAGATCATCTTTGATCATTGGTAGTGCGATTTAATGGTCTTGATTCAGGTGTTTACATTTTTCCTAATGTTAGTATACACATTGATGGTGATTTCAGAAAGTTTTCCAGGTTTTTGACTAAAAAAAAAAAAAATTTGGGAGCTGAACCAATGTTAAAACCTCAATTTCCACGTCTTTGGTCAAAATCGACTTCATATTCGGTATTCTCGTCCCAAAAAACATGGAAAACGATACCTCAAAAGCTCATTTAACTAAAATGTTGTTAAAACGCAAAAAGTACCTATTTTTACACACATTTTCACTCATAACAACCCTGGGTATATTCCGATCGGGCTGAAAAGTTTCGGGACACAACTAGGGCCCAAATGGAGCATGTATGCGAAAGAACGACTTTTTTAGATCTAAAATGAAGCCTGTACACGTGATACGGCGTACGGCGGACGGACATTGCATTTTTGAAATCTACGCACCTTGAAACGGAAAAGAAAAAAGTTTGAGGGGGTGTTATAAAAATTTTTTGCTGAGCGAATACATAGGTGTATTATTCACAGAATAATAAACCAAAAGGAGCGTACCTAATTTGTGTTTTAGGGGCCAAAATTAATGGAAACCATCAGAAATTGCTATTTCGATTACTACGCATAAAAGAAACAATAAATGAAGAGCCAAAATTTCTGTAGGTATGTCCAGGAGAATAATAGGGGAAAACACGGTTGGGGAAGGGGGATCCTACACAGCGAGTAAACGCGACACTATTGGGCACGACGATGGAGCACGATTAGGCTCGCGAAAACAACAACTATCGGGGACTTGTAGTTCTTCGTCAAATTCAGGCGGAAACCAATTTGAAGTTGTCAAGCATCAAGAGGGGGCGAAAAGGAGTAATTAAAAATAAACCAAAGACAAGATAACACAGCTCATGACCTGTTGGGAAGAATTTTTGATCGACAGAAACACCATAGAGTACTTGAAGAAAGTCGGCCCACTGTCGGCTCACAACGTTGAGCATGAGGATATTGACGATTGAAAAAAAAAAAACGCACATACGTTTAATTATTTTTTGTTTAAATATTTTACGGTTAAATGTTTTTCAATTTTTTGGTTTATTATTTTCAATAATGAACCATTGGAATCGAGCATGAAAAAAAAAATTCTTACCCCCCCTCAAAATTTGATGGTTTACGTTTCAAGGTATGTAGAATCCAAAACTGCAATAAAAATATTTCTGTCTGTCCGCCGTACGCCGTACGCCGTACGCCGTACGGGCCACTTTGCTTAGTTACCATGAATAAAAATTGATGAAATTCGGGTTATAGGTTCCGTTCGGGGTCTAGTTGGTCCTCGAAGCTCGACGTTACTGTCAGTCATCTCTAAGGGGTTCAAAATAGGGGTTGACATTTTCAGAAAGCCTATACCTTTGTTTTACGTGAATTTTTTTACGGTTTTAAATATTTCTCGAACTTGGGAGTTGTTTAAGACCACCCGCAGCATCGTACGTCCAGCCGTTCGTTCACAGTAAGGCCCCGAAGTTTGCACCGACAGGCATTTTCGACACCAGGGTGAATGAAATTGTATACACTCTCGTCACCAGGGACGCGCTCGATTCAATCAATCAATCAATTTATTCAATCAATCGAGCAATCAATCGATCAATTTTTTCAATTGCAATTGGAATTCACTTAGATTTTGAATTGCAATTGGCCACTGCTCACCAATCTACCTAACATCCCCATCTAAATTCCCGACACATTAATCATATAAACATAACTCCACATTCGCCAAAATTGGCAAAGTTTTTGAAGTTGTAATTAATTTTTTTAAGACTGAATTTTTTTTAATATGGGTTTTATTAAATAAAATAAAAATAAGGGTAAAAATTCATTTCTTGTCCTCTTCCCCAATTGTGTCGAAACCTATAACCGCCCGTCCCCAATAGTGCTTTACAGGTTAGGCTGCCGTCCCCAATCGTGTTCTAAAATATTCCCCAATAGTAACCAGATTCCCCAATCGTGCTTCAACCGAATAATAAACCCATGTGTCAAGGACTTTGCAGCGTTTTTATGTTTTAGTAACATGAGCTTTTGAGGTATCGTTTTCCATGTTTTTGGGACGAGAAGATTGAATATGAAGTCGATTTCGACCAAAGATTGGAAAATTGAGATTCTACCAAATGTTCACCTCCCAAAATTCATTTTTTATGAGTCAAAAACCTGGGAAATCGTCTGAAATCACCATCAGTTTGTGTGATAACACTAGAAATGTCAACACGTGGATCAAGACGATTAAATGGCACTACCAATGATCAAAGAAAATTTGGAAATAAAATCGTACCTAATTCGTGTTTTGGGGGCCAAAATTGGTGGAAGCCATCAGAAATAGCTATTTCTATTATTTCACATGAAAGAAACAAAAATGAGCAGCCAACATTTCCGTACGGATGCCCAATAGAATAATAAACCTATGTGACAAGGATTTGGAATCTGCGCACCTTGAAACGTAAAAGAAAAAATTTGTAGGGGACGTTATAGAAATCTTTTGTTGAGCGATTACATAGGTGTGTTATTCACAGAATAATAATCCAAGACCGGAGATCCGAATGAATAGTCAGTTCAGTTTTCATCAACAGGTTTGGTACTGATTACGTGGTTTAGCCACTTGCAGCTCAGCATCTTACAGAATCAAACATGAAATACAGGGTCCTGAGATTAGAAACTCAGTAGTCCGTACTTGAGGGTCAGTAGCACTCAAGTATTGGAAGATGAGTCCTCAAGTCACCAATCGGTAATAATAAACCACACTTGGGAACGTCAGCCCCTCAAGTCTATTCGAGACTCCGCTCCTACAGCCAAATACTCAAGTAACCGCCGTAGGTACCTTGAGTGAGAGTCTTATCAGTTTAGCGTCGGTGTTTCATTGTTATCAGTTCGTTTTCACTAGATTAACGTTAGGAATATTGTTTTCATTACATATTATTATTATTATTATTATTATTATTATTATTAGATATACGTTTTACCTTTTTATTTTTTATTAGATACAGATTTACGTTAGGTATATTATTATTCATTGCTACAATGTAATTCGACGAATATGATGACAAGTATGACGTACAAGTTGCAGTACAAACTGCCAAACACTCTTCGCATAGTACCGGCCTGGGCTTTACTGCACAAAATGCTTTGCTGCGGGAAGGGGACAGGTGGAAATGCGTTTATACATCGACATTTTTCTAAGGAGATATTAAATACTGTTACAAAATAAAATGCAATAAAAACAACGCTGTTAAAAAAAAAAATAGAAAAAACGCTATTTATTTTTCAACAGGTCGCAACTTTGCCATAACTTCTGTTTCCTTCAAACATTTTTCTAGCCAACAGTATCTCATTTTCTTTCTTCTCTATGCCGAGATCTAGGTTATTTTTCAGCAGATTGTGAAGCACCTCATTTTGCTCGTACCTACTTTTTGGTTTATTATTTTCAATAATGAACCTGTGGAATCGAGCATGAAAAAAATTGTAACCCCTCCTCAAAATTGGATGGTTTACGTTTCAAGGTATGTAGATTTCTTAAATGCAATAAAAAAAATTGCTGTTTGTCCGCCGTACTTAGCACTTTTCTTAGTTACCATGAGCCAAAATTGACGAAATTCTGTTTATAGGTCCCATTCGGGGTCTACTTGGTCCTCGAAGCTCGGCATTACTGTCAGTCATCTCTAAGGGGTGAAAAAAACCTTTTTTTACATGAATATTTTTACGGTTTTAAATTTACGAATTTTTTTAGACCACCCGGAGCATTGTACGTCACAGTAAGGCCTCCAAGTTTGCACCGACAGGCTTGGTCAACAGGAGGGTGAATCAAATTGTATAGGTACGTATACATTCAGCCCAAATATCATCACCAGGGAGGAAGCACCTGATTATAATCACGGTTGGCTGTGTGAAGTCGAGTTGGTTGTTCCGCGATATTATTCCGTTTGAAAAGTGAAGGCTGTTTTGGATTTTGTTGATAGGTACTTTTGCAACTTGAAAAATCGTTTGAAGTATTACTGATGGGCAAATTATTACACAACGGTAAATTATAGTACCTACACAGAAGGGGCATCTATGCAGGTAAATTATTACACAGCGTTTTATTATTTGCCTTATGCTTCATGAATAACTGTAAATAATTAATTATTGAATTATTGAATCCCGCGAATTGGTAGGAAACTTTAATTCCAGGGCCGGCTGCAGCACTCGATTTAGGGCTTTCCTGGGGGGAGCTCGAGGGTATTGACGCAGAAAACAGTGATCTACGCAGAAGGGGCATCTATACCTACAGGTAAATAATGAACCTTTCTTTGTGTAATAATTTGCAGCGTTTTTTGTTTTCAAGGATGACATCCTTGAACATTGTTCTTCCTTCTCAATACCACCTCCCTTAGGACGAACTTCTCGTCTTCGGTGAATACCGTACGTTTCGGTTTATTTTCCATCATTTTGGAAAGGAAGTCCAGCGAAACCTCGGAAAATGTAAAGGAAAACACACGATAACCTGGTAAAAAGTAACCTCCCTAGAAGAAAACCTCTTCTTCTTCTTTTCTATTTGCTGTCCTCACGGAGATGCGCCATGGTGGATACGCAGTTTGAAAGGAAACCTTCTTCATGGTAATCTCAAGTACAATCCAAACTCACTCAGGTAAGTGAGAGTCTCACTCCGTCTATTAATACCACTCCCGAGTTCGTCACTGACTTGAGGCGCTCAGAGACTTCCGCGAGTGTGAGTGACACTCACACTTGAGATCGGTCTATTAATCCCACTCTCAGTGTCACAACAAACAACAACTTGAGCACTCCTAAATCTACAACTGCTAATAAGATGAATACAACACTAATGAAAGAAAACTAAACCTTTTAGAACGCAACGGGAACTACTATATATTATATTGTCAAAATCGGTATAAGAGTCACTTTTCTCACAATTCAATGCACTAGGTACCACTCAGATTGCAATCATCTAACGAACTCCTAATTTCCTTTTAAACATCTCAACTTTTCACCTCGGTCGATTGTCTTTTGTCTCAACTGATATCCAGGTGTTTTCAATAATCGACCATACTTTTCCTGGAGGCGCTTCGTGACATGTAGTAGGTACATATTTTGGTACGTGTCGCCAACACTCAGAGTAGCTACTGGATTACCCGTGCGTTGCACAAGATATAATTAGTTCGGGTACTGTGCATTCATTACCCCCTCAAGCCCCACTTCCCTCCCACCAGAGCCTGTAGCAGCCCAGTGAATTTTGAAGTCCTGGTGATCGCAGACTTCTATTTGGGCTACTCGCCAGTTATCTAGAGCAAAGATCATGTGATTTGTTGAGAGCAAAGTTGCTAGTGTTACGTAGATAAGTGTACGAAAATCCTCGGTTAGTAATAAAAAAATAAAAACACCTAAAACGCTGCAAATTATTACACAACACCGTTTATTATTAACCTGTATCTGTGTAAACCACTGTTTTCTGCGGGCAATATCTATCTTCGTGCCCCCCCCCCCCCCCCCCAACAAAGGAAAACCCTAAATCGAGTACTAGAGCCATTCGGGCAATTACAGTTTTTCATTCCATTTGGATTTAACGTTCCTTGAAATGAAAATTTTCAAATTTTGAGGAGAGGTTAAAACAAATTCATGCTCGATTCCAAAGGTTCATCACTGAAAATAATAAACCAAAATTGCAGAATGCAAGTTTTGGTGTGAATATGCGGATTCCTATCGAAAGAACTTGAAAATAAACTTGTTTTGTCCATTTGTGTTAGGATTGTTATTATCGACATGACGGCTTGTTCAGCCTTATATATTCCCAACCTGTTTACCTCAGAGATAGTCAAAAAGTTTATTGTGATCACATAAATCTTGTATTGCGTGATAATGCAATAACTGATGTGATTATGTATGGCGGTTTCTCACCATCATACTTTGCACTGTTGCATAGAAGCCACCAGGACTGTGAACCTATCCAAACAATCATTAATAAACTATCATTTTTGAACATTCTTAGAAATCATTTAATACCTTTATATCTTATTTTTAAACTTATTTGGTTGCAGAATCAGTACTTGTTGTACTACTCATCGAGTGAGTTCAGTGTATGGAGGCAAATATCCAGTTGTAAGTTGTAACAGTGCGGCTGTTCTCGAGTCGTATTTTGGTCCGGTGGAGACGGGATCGGTGAGCGGAAAGACTCTGTCACAAAGTATACCTACACGTTTTAACAGGGGGAACGTTTAGATTCATCAGTGCAAAAAAATAGGATCCAAATGTGACCGAATCATTTCCAGTAGCTCGCTGAATTCTCGACGAAGCTGCGATTCAATATAGAAATTATAGAGTTTTGCGAATTATAAGGCGAGTGAGCGGGTTGGTTAACGACGAGTTTATTCAATACGAATGCATCCGGTTCGGATGTTCGTTTGATAGAGCTGATGATATTGTAACGGGTTCAACTTTATAAATCGCGTGATTTACGATTGTGTGAAACATTACGATACTGTTTTCTTCTAAATAATTATTATAAAACTCGCATTATTTCTCCCCTCTCACGTCCCACACGGTTTTATCCGTTCAAGGACCGCACTTAACGATTCGTTGACCTCAAGGAGAGCTGGACAGTGGCTGTATATCGCCGACCGATATCCCTCTCTCACACCCTCTCCGTAAAATTCCATCGCTCCCTCTCACGCGCTCTCTGGAGCCCGCGACTGGTTATTTTGCTTCCAATCTGTCAATGGAAACGATAATTCGGTGATATACGTGGGAGGTCAAGGACGACCCACTTGACGAGAAAACTCTGTTGACAGAGACAGCCTCATTTCAATAAAATAACCTCAAACGCCATAATTCCGCACCAACAAAAACGTCCCAAAATGATAATGGATAATATTGATTCTTCTTTCAAAAATGTATGAACTTTTGGTGACTGGAGATGGAAGTTCGAGGTTTGAAAAAGACCCAAATCCATAGCACGCTACAATACCCATACAGTGTTGACTCAGATTGGGCGTAAGGAATAGAAAATCCGGAGTCTTGCGAAAAAATAATAACGCCTTTCATTTTAGCGAATTTTCAAAGAAAATGTAGATATTTGGCTCGTTCCAGAATTTCAGAGATATCTCTCGGAACCGAAAACACCTCCAAAGTCCGTTTCATGCATCGGAAATATAAATGATAGATTTCATTATTGTGTGGGTGTGTGTGCGTGTGGGTGCGTGTGTATGTGTGTGTTTCTGTGTGTAGAATGGGAAAAGAGAAAGAACTTCTTCTTACTTGGCTTTTTATGCGAGGAGAAAAGTTCAAAGTGCTCCAGCTCATCGTTGCGGGCAACCGGTCGATTGGGAGACGTCAAAATTCCTGGTTCACACAAGGTTTGGTTGTTATTCGCTCGACCTTTTTCGGACGGCTCCACCCAGAGAGTCTTTAGCCATCGTGGTCTCCAACATTCGCTCGGAGGCAGCGTCGTAGGAAGAAGCAGTTGATTATCTGCTAGACTTCTTAAATTGTAATGGCGATTTTGGTTTATTATTCTGTGAATGATTCACCTATGTAATCGCTCAGCAAAAAATTGTTATAACACCCCCTCAACATTTTTTCTTTTACGTTTCGAAGTTCGCAGATTCAGAAAGGGCAATGTCCGTCCGCCGTACGCTGTCCGCCGTACGCCGACCGCTGTCCGCCGTACGCCGACCGCCGTATCATGCATACCGGCTTCATTTTCGGTCTAACAAAGTCGTTCTTTCGCACACAAGCTCTATTTGGGCCCTAGTTGTGTCCCGAAACTTTGCAGCCCGATCGGAATACACCCAGGGGTGTTATGAGTGAAAATGTGTATAAAAATAGGTAGGTAAGTACTTTTTGTGTTTGGAGAGGTACATGAGCTTTTGAGATATCGTTTTCTATGTTTTTGGGGACGAGAAGACAGAGTATGAAGTCGATTTTGACCAAAAAGTGGAAAATTGAGGTTCTCACAAAGTTTAGGCCTTAAATGTACGATAATTTTGGTATAAAATCGTCGTTTTTCCGCACACAGTTTGGGTCCTCATTTGGGAAGACATTTGGGTCTTAGTTGTGCTCCGAAGCTCGGCAGCCGATCGGAATACACCTAGGGGTGTTATGGGTGATAAACGGGTGTAAAAATAGGGGTTTTTGAGGGATGTTTGAGGTTTTAGTGAACATGAGCTTGTGAGGTATCGTTATCCATGTTTTTTAGGGCGAGAATACCGAATATTAAGTTGATTTTGACCGAATAGTGAAGAATTGAGGTTGTAACGAAAGTTAAGCTCCCGAAATTAATTTTGTATGAGTGAAAAACATGGGAAATGATCTGAAATCACCATGTATTTGTATAATAACACTAGAAGTAGTATCAACTGGTGAATCAAGACAATTAAATGGTAATCAATGATCAATAATAATCTGTTGGAAAAAAAACGAGCCGAATTCGTGTCTTTGGGGGCCAAAATTGGTGGATACCTTCAAAGTAGCCATTTCAATAATTGCACATCCAAACAAGAAGTAAATGAACAGCCAAAATTTTTGTACGTATGTCCAATAGAATTAGAAACCCATGTGACAAGGACAAAGGCAGCGTTTTTGTAACCGTTTCCATTTTTATTCCTTTCGGGTAAGTGTAAGTGTTTGAGATTCTGGTTCACCCGCTTGTTTTGGGTGAGTCATGCAATAAGCAATAATTATGGAATGATTGTACGAATAAATTATTATTATCGATTCGATTGTGGCTCGCCGCCTGCGGCCCGGTCTCAGGGAGAATATCCGCCCATAGGCGTGTTCTCTTAATCGAAAACTCCCCTAGTACAATACCCCCCCCCCACCCCCTTCCCATCACTACCCATGGCACTGCGTACTTTTTATCTTACCGCCCTCACTTTTTACCCCTCGTACCCTCTTCCCCCTAACCATCACGCACAGTCCCCCCCCCCCCCCTCCTCACCCTGTCACTCTACACTTGCCTACTACACTTTACCACTCTCATTAACCCAGTCAAAAAAGAGGGAGCAACCCCTTCTGGATTAAGGAACCTTACAGTACGCAGGCCGTTCACCCCTACCAATCCCCCCCCCCCCCCCCCATACAAAAGCGGTGGGTGACTGACCCGGTCCGCCTCCCTCCCGGGGACGATGAGCCCGGTATGGGGGAATCGTGTCGAAGTGACTCACGCGAAGGGGGAAACACTGTCCGCCCCCGCGAGCGGAAGGGGGAAAAACGTATGCCGTGCACTTGTTATGTTTATCGAAATCGAGACAGAGGGGTCTGGTCGCGGCGAGGGGTTGCGCTTACCACGTGCCGCATCTCTGTCCCCCCTCACCACCACATCGATCATGCCCATTGCCGTGCGGCACGCTGTGTCGACAGCAAGGTGCTGGCGGCCCAACTCGTCAGTGCGTCCCACCTCTGGTTGCTCTTCTACAGGGTGAATATGGCTCAACATACAAGTAGCAACAAATCTTCAATGACCGATTTATTTCATGATCCCTGTCACAAGAGGACGGAAAATATTCACACCTCAATATTAAGTTTCAGCAAATTCCATATTGCGGAGAATGAACATGAAAAACCACTGCAAAGTCCTCGTCAGATGGGTTTATAATTCTAGTTGACACACCTACAGGAATGTTGGCTGTTCATGTATTGTTTCCTTCATGTGCAATGATGGAAATAGCTATTTTCGATGATTTTCACCAATAATTGTGGCCGCCAAAAACACGAATTAGGCCAACTTTTTTGTTTTCAAATTATCTTTGATCATTGATAGTGCCTTTCTTGTTCTCATTCACCTGCTGATAATACTTCTAGTTTATTACACAAATTTATGGGGATTTCTGACAATTTACCTACCAGGTTTTTGGCTCATAAAAAAAGAATTTGAGAGAAGGTGAAGCGCCCCATTCTTGTACGCGAATGTAAGATGGGTTCTGTTATCCATTCAGACGAGTGGGCTGGTTACAAAAATTTGAGCAGGATCGGTTTCCGCCACTCCACCAGTAAAACGACGTCAACCCTTCAACAGGAGCCCACACGCAGAGCATCGAACGATCCTGAGCTTCGTTCGCAGTGGAGTTCCGTACAGTTCTAACAAGTTCCGCGCAGGCGCCCTAGTGTTTATAGCGTTCGCAGAACAGGCGTTCGGAGTTCTAGTTTTGAGTTCGCTGTTCACAGTAATTTTTTCTCCAAGTCTCGAACGCGTTCCGAACGCAGTTCTGGAGTTCGGGTTTTTTTTCTCGAACTGTGTCCCCACAGTTACGCAAGAGCGCTCTGGTGAGAAGGAGGGAAATGGTTATCATAGCTAACCCCGCCAGATTTTTGGTTTATTATTCTGTAGATAATACACCTATATAAATTCGCTCAGCAAAAAATTTTATAACACCCCCCTCAAACGTTTTTTCTTTTACGTTTCAAGGTGCGTAGATTCCAAAATGCAATGTCCGTCCGCCGTATTGTGCATAACTACTTCATTTTCGGTCTAAACAATTCGTTCATTTCTGAAACTTTGCAGCCTGATCCGAATATACCCAGGGGTGTTATGAGTGAAAATGGCTATAAAATAGGCATTTTTTGAGTTTTAGTAACATGATCTTTTGAGGTATCGTTTTCCATGTTCTTTTGGGATGAGAAGACCGAATATGAAGTCGATTTTGACCAAAGAGTGGAAAACTAAGGTTCTACCAAAGGTTCAGCTACCAAAATTGATTTGAGTATGAGTAATGATATTTGATTTGTATTTGATATGAGTAAAAAACCTGGGAAATCGTCTGAAATCACCATCAATTTGTATAATAATACTAGAAAACGTGTCAACACGTGAATCAAGACGATTAAATGGCACTATCAATGATCAAAGATAATTTGAAAAAAAGGACAGTACCACCTATTCGTGGTTTTGGGGGCCAAAATTAGTGGAAACCACCAGAAATAGCTATTTCAATTATATCACATGAAAGAAACAATAAATGAACAGCCAACATTTCTGCAGGTAAGTCCAGTAGAATAATAAACCCATGTGACGAGGACTTTGCAGCGTTTTTTGTCTTTCATCCACGAAAGACGCAGGTAACGTTGACAGTTCCAGATTCACTGAGCGTTCTCAGTGTTGTGGAATTCGGAACCCCGTTCAGAACTTGCGGCGGCCATTTTCCAGAACTCCTCGAGTTCGGAACAGAGTCGTGATTTTCACTGCGAACGAACCTCTGGCTCGACGCAAAAATCGAAATTTTAAAGAAAAAGAGAGGGACGACGTGGGAGCTGTTCCAGTCTCACCTCGTCACATTTTGCTGGCGGCAATTGAGAAAAGATGTCCCTGACCTATTCTTGGCATTCCTGGCGGACGTGAAGGAGGCGTACCGGTCCTAATCCCGGTCAATAAAGCTTCTGCTGATTATTTTGACAACTAGGTAAGCCACATGCACATGCACATTTTCCTTTTTTAATTTTTGTGGGGCGCGTATTGAACCAGAAACGCGAATGTGGGGCGCGTACTGAACCGGCACCTTATGGTCAAAATCAACTCCAACACCCACTTTTCCCCCATGAGTTTCCAAATGGGTACCCAAACTGTTTGTGGAAGAACCAAATGACCAAAACGATCGGTCGATTTTAGACCAAAATTTATCGTAAATCTAAGGCTGAAACTTGATTAGAACCTCAATTTTTCACCCTCTGGTCAAAATCGACATCATAATTGGGTTTCCTCTCCCTAAAAGCCGTGGAAAACTATACCTCACAAGCTAATGTTACTAAAAAGAAGGTCTAATCTGTAATTTTTCACTCAACACGATTTGACCTCGAAGGCAGTGGCAAAAGCTTGACAACTAGGTAAGCCACATGCACATGCACATTTTCCTTTTTTTATTTTTGTGGGGTGCGTACTGAACCAGAAACACAATGCGGGGCGCGTATTGAACCAGAAACACGACTGTGGGGTGCGTATTGAACCAGAAACACGACTGTGGGGCGCGTATTCAACCAGAAACACGACTGTGGGGCGCGTATTGAACCAGAAACACGACTGTGAGGCGCGTATTGAACCAGAAACACGACTGTGAGGCGCGTATTGAACCAGAAACACGACAGTGGGGCGCGTATTGAACCAGAAACACGACTGTGGGGCGCGTATTGAACCAGAAACAGGACAGTGGTGCGCGTATTGAACCAGAAATACAATGCGGGGCGCATATTGAACCAGAAACACGACTGTGGGACGCTTATTGAACCAGAAACACGACTGTGGGGCGCGTATTGAACCAGAAACACGACTGTGGGGCGCATATTGAACCAGAAACACGACTGTGGGGCGTGTATTGAACCAGAAACACGACTGTGGGGCGCGTACTGAACCGGCATCCTTTGGTCAAAATCAACTCCATATCTTCACCCACTTTTCCCCCATGTGTTCCCAAATGGGTACCCAAACTGTTTGTGGAAGAACGACGATTTTAGACCAACATTTATCGTAAATCTAAGGCTGAAACTTAATTAGAACCTCATTTTTTCACCCTCTGGTCAAAATCGACATCATAATTCGGTTTCCTCTCCCCAAAAACCGTGGAAAACTATACCTCACAAGCTTATGTTACTAAAAAGAAGGTCTAATGGTGAAAAAATTATGCTCGTTCGCGAGCTGGCTCAACACCTTCTACCTAAAATACGTCTTTAGTACGTACCTATCTATCACATAGTAGAGTGAGATAAACAATGAGGAACAATACGAAGTAAATCACTCGCGAAGAAATCGTGGAAACCCATTTCAAAGAAAAACGGAGTTACTGAAAAAATAGTATATTTCCACTACTACACGAAAAACGCAAAAAACACTGTTATACCGGTTTCGGTGATCAAACCATCGTCAGTAACACACAATAATTCAGTTATTGTGTTTTACGCAAAAAACACTGTTATACCGGTTTCGGTGATCAAACCATCGTCAGTAACATAAAATAACTCAGTTATTGTGTGTTATTGACGATGGTTTGATCACCGAAACCGGTATAACAGTGTTTTTTGCGTTTTTCGTGTATTAGTGGAAGTAGACTATTTTTTCAATAACTCCGTTTTTCTTTGAATGAGGAACAACACGAGGAAAGTGAAGGGGTTATAAACATCTCGTTCAGGATATTCCTTTGCACAAAAAATTAGAAGGTCAAACGATTCGGCCGTCCCAAACCAGTCGCAACTCACTCGAAACAAGGAAGGCCCTCGCTGCAGACCTTTATCGGGCCCTGTGTGTATGGTGCAAGACTTCCTACGTCTGTATAAAGTCGAGTTGCAATATTAGGCAGGTATCCAGTCGTTTAACCAACTCCCATCCTACTACGATCTCCCGACCTATACCGAGCTTGTAAGTACTCCATCTTGTAATAAAAAATGTAGACAAAGAAAAGAATCAGTTGGATCATAAAAACTCTGGAAAAATCTTCAAAGAAGTGCAAGAGTTATGGCAAGATGTGAGCTTTGAAATTCCAACAGTCCTCGCTCATAAACACATAATTATCTTGAGCAAAACCCTGATTTACCTGTTACTCTGTTAAGAAACATTGTTGTCATGAAGTAAAATTAACCAGTGTTACATACCTGGCTATATGTAGTATTATGACGAATGTATTATATAACCCAACCGAGGAACTTGTGGAGGACTTATAATAATTACGAAATGATTTGTTCCGAGTACAATAATCTCAAGAAATTCGTTGCAATCAAGACAATTAAATTGCACCATTAATGTTATCAAAGATAGTTTGTAAAATTAGGAACCTAATTCGTGTTTGGGGGGGGGGGGGGGCCAAAATTGGTGGAAACCATAAAAAATAGCTATTTCAATTATTGCACTTATAAGAAACAGTAGAATAATAAACCCATGTGACAAGGACTTTGCAGCGGTTTTTTCTTTTGAGGTTTTAGTGAACATGAGCTTGGGAACTGTAGTTTTCCACGTTTTTCGGGGCGAGGAGACGGAGTATGAATTTGATTTTCGACCAGAGCGAAGAATTGAGGTTTTTACTAAGGGTCAGCTCTCAAAACCGTTTTTTGATGAGTCTAAAACTTGGTTAATTATCTGAAATCACCAACAATTAGTATGATAACATAGAAGAAGTATCATCATGGGAATCAAGACAGTTAAATGGCATTATCAATGAGCAAAGATAATTTGCAAAAAAAGTAGGAGCCTAATTCCTGTTTTGGGGGGGCCAAGATTGGTGGACTCCATCAGAAATAGCTACTTTCAATTTTATTGCACATGAAAGAAACAATAAATGAACACTCAACATTTGTGTAGGTTCCAATAGGGTAATAAATGTGTGACAAGGACTTTGCAGTGTTTTTTGTTGCCCTAATAAAATAGAAGTCCGGGGAAATGATTTACTATGGTGTAAGTCTACAGTATCATTATCTATGGTATAGTATTACGGGGAGGGGCCTATTCCAGCAATTTCCGCGTTCTTGATGTAGCTATCGATGCGGTTTTCATAGAATGATAAATCAAAAGCACAAACAGTAAAACACCGACCCTTAAGAAAAATGCCGCAAATTATTACACTATGTATGTTTTCGGCTATCTTCTACTTGATCAAAAACGCTGCAAAGTCCTTGTCACATTACTTTATTATTCTATAGGAAATACCCACAGAAATGTTGGCTGTTCATTTATTGTTTCATTCATATAAAATAATTGAAATAGCTATTTCTGGTGGTTTCCACCAACACGAACTAAATCACTCGCGGAGAAATCGTGGAAACCCATTTCAATGAAAAACGGAGTTATTGAAAAAATAGTATATTTCCACTAATACACGAAAAAAGCAAAAAACACAACTACCTAGGGCCCAAATGGAGCATGTGTGCGAAAGAACGAATTTTTTAGACCGAAAATGAAGCCTGTACACGTGATACGGCGGACGGACATTGCATTTTTGGAATCTAAGCACCTTGAAACGGAAAGGAAAAAACGCTGCAAAGTCCTTGTCACATGGGTTAATTATTCTATTGGACATGCCTACAGAAATGTTGGCTGTTCATTCATTGTTTCTTTTATGCGTAATAATCGAAATAGCTATTTCTGATGGTTTCCATTAATTTTGGCCCCTAAAACGCAAATTACGTAGGTAGGTACGCTCCTTTTTTTTATATTTTTTTTTTAATAAATAACTGTCTGATCATTGGTAGTGCCATTTAGTCGTCTTGATCCACGTGTTGACACTTTTTCCATTGTTATTCTACAAACTGATGGTGATTTCAGACGATTTCCCAGGTTTTTCACCATAAAAAATCAATTTTGGGAGCTGAAAATTTGGTAGAACTCAATTTTCCACTCTTTGGTCAAAATCGACTTCATATTCGGTCTTCTCGTCCCAAAAAACATGGAAAATGATATCTCAGAAGCTCATGTTACTAACATGTTGCTAAAACGCAACAAGTACCTATACCTATTTTTACACACATTTTCACACCTCGGGGTATATTCCGATTGGGCTGAAAAGTTTCGAGACACAACTAGGGCCCCAATGGAGCATGTGTGCGAAAGAACGAATTTTTTAGACCGAAAATGAAGCCTGTACACGTGATACGGCGTACGGCGGACGGACATTGCATTTTAGCGAATTTTTTGTTCTCGGTCCAAAATTTTTAAAACTCGAATTCCCGAAAGATTTTTATACCAAAATCCGTTTCAGACCATCCTGAATTCACTGCCGAAAGACACCAAAAATTATATATATATATATATATATATATATATATATATATATATATATATATATATATATATATATATATATATGTGTGTGTCATTCCAGACGATAACTCTCGAAAGAATTGAGATAAAAAGTTCAAATTTGCACGAAAAATCTGTCTTGGCAATCGACAGGCTAAGTTCGTAGATGGGCAGAATCGGGTCACTCTAAGGGGGAGTTTTGGGGAGTTTTAGGGGGGGTGGGGAAATTACCCATAAATTCCCAAAATGAAACAGTCTGACAAGTGACACCTCATTTTAAAGGTGAAATCAGAATTGCGATATCTCATTCCGTTCTCAAACAGGAGCACTTTGAAGATGAAGGAACGTGGTTATTTAGAATCTACGCACCTTGAAACGGAAAAGAAAAAAGTTTGAGGGGATGTTATAAATATTTTTTGCTGAGCGAATACATAGGTGTATTATTCACAGAATAATAAACCAAAAATTTGAGGGGGTGTTATAAAATTTTTTTGCTGAGCGAATACATAGGTGTATTATTCACAGAATAATAAACCCAAACTGAGAGAGAAAGGCCGGGACAGGTCATTGTGACCTGTAGGCCAAATCGCAAATGACGGGGAATCTAGATGTAAGCACAATTTGTAAACTGCTTAGAAATATATGTACAAAACTCTTTTGTGTGATTAAATAATAAATAATTTAGTGCGTTATGTTGATTGTGCATCAGATCTTTCAGATGGGACGACCGAAGGCCGCTCAGTGTAGTTTCGATCTTGACATTTGGGACGGACGTTGACAGTACAGAAATAGGAGTCGTTGGGGCCAAATGGAGACGAAGTGCCAAGGTCTCGGTGCTACTGACCCATCTTGGAAGGGGAAGAAGGGACGTGCGGCTCCACAGATCCAAAATAAAATCCCCGTCGAGGGGCCTAACTTTAGATGCGACCGGAGCCGCATTAGAAAGGAAAAGTGCGTTTCTCAAACTCCAACTGATAGAGGGCCAGACGAGGTGAATATATTTCAAAACGACGGAACAAGTATTTAGTCATTTCGAAGCGCAAAACAGTACAATAACATCGTTGAAATATATATTAATTACTTATTCAATCAATCTCATAAGTATGGTTAGTAGTTACTCTAGTGAATTATACGAATTTATGTGTTTTCAGACAATTTCCCAGGTTTTTGACTAATTAGAAAGGAATTTTCGGAGCAGAACCTTCCTTACAACCTCAACATCAAATTCCGTCTTCACTCTTCGGTCAAAATCAACTTCATATTCGGTCTTTCGCCCTAAAAACATGGAAAACAATACATCACAAGCCCATGTTCACTAAAACCTGAACAAACCTCGAAAACCCCATTTTTTACACCCGAATTTCCCCCGTAACACCCCTGGCTGTGTTACGGTCGGGCTGCCGAGCTTCAGAGGACAACTAGGACCCAAATGTGTTCACAAATGGGGACCCAAACTGTGTACGGAATTTTAGACAAAAATTTAACGAAATTTAAGGTTGAAACTTCGTTAGAACCTTAGTTTCCCACTCTTTGGTCAAAATCGACTTCATATTCGGTCTCCTCGTCCTAAAATACATGGAAAACGATATATCACTAGCTCATGTTACCAAAAAACCCTATTTTTAGACCCATTTATAACCCATAACGCCCTTGGGATATTCCAGTTGGGCTGCAAAGTTTCGGGATACAACTAGGGCCCGAATGGAGCATGCGTGCGGAAGAACGAATTTTTTAGACCGAAAATGAAGCCGATATGCATGACACGGTGGACGGATATTGCATTTTTGGAAGCTTTGCATGTTACTGACATGTTGCTAAAACGCAAAAAGTACCTACTTTTACACACATTTTCACTCATAACGCCCCTGGGTGTATTCCGATAAATTCAAAATACGATCAAGAGATGTTTGGTGTTTACTACGAGATAACATAATCGCCAAAATAATCGATTTTAATAGGCCGAAAATGCTCATAACGCGTTTTATTTTATTTCCATCGAGTTTTCTGTTCAGAAATTAAAGGTAGAACGCCTTGAGGTGTTTTTCCTTTGAACCAATCCGAAAAAAAGTAGCTGGACTGATTTAGTTACAACGCCTTAGGGCTCTATCTTGGCACGGGGTGACTGGTGATAGTGAAATTGACACAACTAGGGCCCAAATGGAGCATGTGTGCGAAAGAACGATATTTTTAGACCGAAAATGAAGCCTGTACACGTGATACGGCGGACGGCGGACGGCGGACGGCGGACGGACATTGCATTTTTGGAATCTACGCACCTTGAAACGGAAAAGAAAAAATTTTGAGGGGTGTTATAAAATTTTTTTGCTGAGCGAATACATAGGTGTATTATTCGCAGAATAATAAACCAAAAGTACCTATTGTTACACACATTTTCACTCATAACACCCCTGGGTATATTCCGATCGGGCTGAAAAGTTTCGGGACACAACTAGGGCCCAAATGGAGCATAATATGTGCGAAAGAACGAATTTTTTAGACCGAAAATGTAGCCAGTACACGTGATACGGCGTACGGCGGACGGATATTGCATTTTTAGAATCTACGCACCTTGAAACGGAAAAGAAAAAAATCAGTCATGCAGCATGACTTAATGAGCGAATTTTCAAAGAAATATTCGAATTAATGGCTATGGTTTTGAATAAAGGAAAACTTCGGTCTAAAATTTGGTTTTCTATGTATATTCTCTTCGTATTTATTTTAATTTGTACGTTTTGTCCATCCTGATTCTACCGTTTGTTTATTACGTAATTGTACTAAGTGCTTATTTATTTGATCGCTGTGGGTAAATTCAAGGAGTTGTACTAATCGTTTGCCTCCCCCTTTTTTGCTTCGAACTCTCGTCTTCAATTAATACTTCTCACATTTTTCAATCTGACCACTCTAAGGGGGTGGGGGTAAGAGTTTAAAGATT
This sequence comes from Leptopterna dolabrata, assembly GCA_954871275.1. Lineage (NCBI taxonomy): Eukaryota > Metazoa > Arthropoda > Insecta > Hemiptera > Miridae > Leptopterna > Leptopterna dolabrata. Next base: position 719,070 of record OX940983.1, read on the forward strand.
ATCCTAGTTTTGGGTAATTTTTGCGCACTTTAAATGCTCTAATTTAAGAACGGATTTAGATATCTAAAATCCGATTTCACTATCGTGTTCAGCGTGCAAAAACCTTTAAAATGAGGGGTCACTTGTTAGAAAATAACATTTTGGGGATTTTTGGGTAATTTTTGCGCACTTTAAATGCTCTAATTTGAGAACGGATCAAGATATCTAAAATCCGATTCCACCATCGTGTTCAGCGTGCAAAAACCTTTAAAATGAGGGGTCACTTGTTGGAAAATAACATTTTGGGGATTTTTGTGTAATTTTTGCGCACTTTAAATGCTCTAATTTGAGAACGGATCAAGATATCTAAAATCCGATTCCACCATCGTGTTCAGCGTGCAAAAACCTTTAAAATGAGGGGTCACTTGTTAGAAAATAACATTTTGGGGATTTTTAGGTAATTTTTGCGCACTTTAAATGCTCTAATTTGAGAACGGATCAAGATATCTAAAATCCGATTCCACCATCGTGTTCAGCGTGCAAAAACCTTTAAAATGAGGGGTCACTTGTTGGAAAATAACATTTTGGGGATTTTTGGGTAATTTTTGCGCACTTTAAATGCGCCAAAACCCTCCTTAGAGTAGGCCAATTTCGCCCATCTTCGAACTTAGCCTTTCGATTGCCAAGATAGATTTTTTGTGCAAATTTGAGCTGTTTATCTCAATTCTATCGAGAGTTATCGTCTGGAGTGACACATATATAAATAAATATATAAATATATATATATATATATACATATAAAAAAGTGTTAAATTTCAGGAATCGTTTTAGAATGGTCTGAAACGGATTTCTATGAAGAAAATTTCCAAAAATTTATATTATTTAAATTTCGAAGCCATTGCAATAGCTTCATTTTCTTTGAAAATTCGCTAAAAAGTTTGAGGGCGTGCTATAAACATTTTTTGCTGAACGAATACATGGTGTATTATTACCAGAATAATAAACCAAAAGGCGATTTACCTTCTATTGCCACATTTTTTTCAGTTTTTTGGATTGATACTTGACCGTTTTCCGAATTAAATTTTTGATTTTTGACTTCTCCATTGGAAAGAGCGTCCAAAAAGTGAGGGGAGCATGTGAAAATCCTATTTTTGACAATTTTCGAGATGATGCGTTCTTCATTTTTGCGGCAATACTGGAGGGGTATCTCAGCCATATACAAACGACGTTTTCCCCGAGAGTTAGATTTTGACTCTGGTTTCTTGAATAGGCCCTAAATTGGTAGATAACCTGTCTAATTAATTTTGAAGAGGTCCCATGGTCACTTGGTTACTGGTGCTAGTTGGTTAACTGGCTTTTGGTTTATTTTTCTGTGAATAATACACCTATGTATTCGCTCAGCAAAAAATTTTTATAGCACCCCCTCAGCCTTATTTCTTTTCCGTTTCAAGATGCGTAGATTCCAAAAATGATTGCATTTTTGGAATCTACGCACCTTGAAACGGAAAAGAAAAAAGTTTGAGGAGGGGTTATAAAAATTTATTGCCGTCCGCCGTACGCCGTATCACGTGTACCGGCTTCATTTTCTGTCTAAAAAAAATCGTTCTTTCGCACACATGCTCCATTTGGGCCCTAGTTGTGTCCCGAAACTTTTCAGCCCGATCGGAATATACCCAAGGGTGTTATGAGTGAAAATGTGTGTAAAAATAGGTACTTTTTGCGTTTTGGCAACATGTTGGTAACATGAGCTCCTGAGATATCGTTTTCCATGTTTTTGGGGACGAGAAGACCTAATATGAAGTCGATTTTGACCAAAGAGTGGAAAATTGAGTTCTACCAAATGTTCAGCTCCCAAAATTGATTTTTTATGAGTGAAAAACCTGGTAAATCGTCTGAAATCACCTTCAGTTTGTATAATAACACTGGTAAAAGTGTCAACACGTGGAAAACAATGAAAGTTGGGGAAAAAACGCTGCAAATCCCCGCACAACGGTTTATTATTTTGTACAGAATACCCTTCTGTTACAGATTACAGGTCTCCGTATGGATAACCCTTCTAACCCTTCAATTTGCCGTTGTGTAATAATTTGCCATTGTGTAATAATTTACCCATCAATAATACTTCAACGGTTGTTCAAGTTGCAAAAGTACCTATCAAAAAAATCCAGCCCCTTCTGGGTAGATGAGCCGTTGTGTAATAATTTGCCATTCTGTAATAATTTACCCATTAATAATAATTCAACGGTTGTTCAAGTTGCAAAAGTACCTATCAACAAAATCCAGCCCCTTCTGGGTAGATGAGCCGTTGTGTAATAATGTACCGTTCTGTAATAATTTACCGTGGTGTAATAATTCACCGTTGTGTAATAATTTGCCATTGAGTAATAATTTACCCATCCATAATACTTCAACGTTTGTTCAAGTTTCACAAGTACCTAGGTACCAACAAAATCCAATAGTCCATCACTTGTCCAATGAAATAATATCGCACAACAACCAACTCGACTTCATACAGCCATCCTTGATTATATTAGATGCTCCGTAGTTATGATATCCGGGCCGGATTTATACCGTTTGATTCACGATCGTGTTGACGAAGCTTGTTGGTGCTCACGAACGGCTGGACGTAAGATGCTCCGGGTGGTCTCAGAAACTTGTTTAGCTCAAGACAAATTTAATAATGTAAAAAAAACCGTACCCTTCTACCGGAAGTTTCGAGCTACGGCATTCTGAAAATTTCAACCCCTATTTTGAACCCCTTAGGCCCGGTTCAAAAAAAAATATGTAACCATGATAGTTACCTAACCCTGGGGCTACCTTCGATTTTTCGGTAACCCTGGGGTTCGCAGCAGGAGCGTTCAAAAAAGTTTTCTAAGGTAAGGTTACCTTGATAGAATCGATTATTTGGGTAACCCTGGTTACTTCAAATTTAGCCGTGGATACTTCACGAGAAATCCACGTCAAATCCATGAAGTTTGATTCATGGATAATATAGTTCCATGGAATATCGGCGTATAAAGCAACTTTTAGGCAACACTGTTGCCCATTCTAACCTAGAAACCTATATCCCGTGACTTCATCCTAGCATGATATTTATTAATAAATCCGTACTCTTCAAGTGCTGTAGTAATCGATCCTAGCAACAAATATTGCCTTTACTAAAAATACTTTCTGTTTTTTAATTGCGTGATTTGTAGCAACTCCTAGGTGTACGTTTATTCGGCGTTGCACCTGTTTGATGGAAATTTAAACGGGGGTAAACAAGGATAATGTGGGGATCACACAGACGTGTTAGGAACAAGGATACCTATATTTCTATTCACTACGTAATGATTCAAAATATGCGATGAATCTTGAACGAGTCTTCACGCCCTTCAACCCTGCCACGTTCCCCAGGGTTATTAAACATAGTTTCATCCAAGAGATGCTGAGTACCGTCGTCAACATCAGTTAGTTATTCCTTTTAACATGATTGCGATGTTGTGGAGAACTGCCTGCGTTCTGCCGTAGATATTTGATTGCGTATTTCTTCGAGAACAAACGCGACTCCTTCCTTCGACAACCTGAAGCGATCGAAAAATTCCTTCTCACTCCAGGCATCGAAGTTGGGATGTCTGGCTCTGATCCGATATCCTCTCGGTTCTACGACTAGCCCTAGTTCGACGAAGACGTCATCATCCTCATCGCTCGCATAATAGTTATAACGGTTCAATATTACCACAATAACGCAAAATAGGACGGGATCTGAACGGTGCAGCGCAAATAGGAAAACCAAAAACAATGAGCAGCCATCTTCGTTTTGAGAGTAACCATGGTAAACTTCTTGTAACCCCTCGAATAGCTGGGGTTACGTACCCATGGTAAAGTTTTCGATGTATCGCACTAATGATCGATTACTGAATTTTTTTGAACGCCACTTTCGTAACCATGGTTGGGAAACCTTAAGGTAAACTTCAACCCCAGGGTTACACTCTTTTTTGAACCAGGCCTTAGAGATGACTGACAGTAACTTCGAGCTTCGAGGACCAATTAGACCCCGAACGGAACCTATAACCTGAATTCCATCAACTTTGTTTCATGGTAACTAAGAAAAGTGGCCCGTACGGCGGACAGACAGAAATATTTTGGTTTATTATTTTCAATAATGAACCATTGGAATCGAGCAAGAAAAAAAAATTCTTACCCCCTCAAAATTTGATGGTTTACGTTTCAAGGTATGTAGAATCCAAAACTGCAATAAAAATATTTCTGTCTGTCCGCCGTACGGGCCACTTTTCTTAGTTACCATGAAAAACTCGGCGCTCCGCGCCTCGCCAGGGGGCAAGCCCCCTGGACCCCCGCATGCTTACTGCTTAGAGCCTACGGCTAAAATTCAAGAAACATGGAACATGCTTTAGCCACGCTTATACACATCGAAACAACCAAGTGACAACCAAACAAGCGTCATTGTTTACTATCGATTTATAACATCCACTTATATAGTTATGTTATGAAACTAGGAAATAAATACCAAGAACAAATACGAAATAAATGCGTGATAAATCAAGAGCTTTCCAACGAATGGAAATCGATTTTTGTCCGATGAAAATGAAAGAAGTTTCATTTCCCTAGCAACTACTCGGTTGTACGTGAAAATCATAAGAAAATTTCGTCACCCATCCGCGTCACCCATTCCGCGTAACGTTTTTTGGCTAGTTAGTCCAAGGCTAAAGCATGTTCCATGCTAAAATTGATGAAATTCGGGTTATAGGTTCCGTTCGGCGTCTAGTTGGTCCTCTAAGCTCGACTTTACTGTCATTCATCTCTAAGGGGTTCAAAATAGGGGTTGAAATTTTCAGAACGCCGTATCTCGAAAACTATCGATTGAAGGGTATTGTTTTTTTACGTTATTATATTTGTCTTGAGCTAAACAATTTTCTGAGACCACCCGGAGCACTGTACGTCCAGCCGTTCGTGTGCACCAAAAAGCTTCGTCAACACGTTCGTGAATCAAACGGTATAACTTCGGCCGGGATATCATCACTAAGGAGCATCTGATTGTAATCAAGGATGGCTGTATGAAGTCGAGTTGTTTGTTCTGCAATATTATTTCACTTGACAAGTGATGGGCTACTGGATTTTGTTGGTAGGTACTTCTGAAACTTGAACAAACGTTGAAGTATTATTGATGGGTAAATTATTAAACAATGGCAAATCATTACACAACGATGAATTATTACACAACGGTAAATTATGACACCACGGTAAATTATTACACAACGGTAAATTATTACAAAACGGCTCATCTACCCATTAGGGGCTGGATTTTGTTGATAGGTACTTTTGCAACTTGAACAACCGGTGAAGTATTATTGATGGGTAAATTATTACACAATGGCAAATTATTACACAACGGCAAATTATTACACAACGGTAAATCATTACAAAACGGTAAATTATCACACCACGGTAAATTATTACACAACGGCTCATCTACCAAGAAGGGGCTGGATTTTGTTGATAGGTACTTTTGCAACTTGAACAACCGTTGAAGTATTATTGATGGGTAAATTATTACACAACGGCAAATTATTACACAACGGCAAATTATTGCACAGCGTTAAATCATTACAAAACGGTAAATTATTACGCCACGGTAAATTATTACACAACGGCTCATCTACCAAGAAGGGGCTTGATTTTGGTGATAGGTACTTTTGCAACTTGAACAACCGTTGAAGTATTATTGATGGGCAAATTATTACACAACGATTCATTATTCTATGTCCGCAGAAGGGGAACCTATACAGGTAAATTATTGCACAACGATTTAGGTAGGTACCTAGTAACGAGTACGGGGTTAGGTACTAACCTACGGAGGGTGTAGAATAGTACATATGTTATATAGAGGGGTCATCTATACAGAGAGCTGTGATCTGTAACAGGAGGGTATTCTGTACAAAATAATAAACCATTGTGCAGGGATTTGCAGCGTTTTTATTGCAGTTTTGGATTCTACATACATACCTTGAAACGTGAACCATCAAATTTTGAGGGGGGGTAAGAATTTTTTTTTCATGCTCGATTCCAATGGTTCATTATTGAAAATAATAAACCAAGAAAAAGGGCGTACCTACCTAATTTGTGTTTTAGGGCCCAAAATTAATGGAAACCATCAGAAATAGCTATTTCGATTATTACGCATGAAAGAAACAATAAATGAACAGCCAACATTTCTGTACGTATGTCGAGTAGAATAATAAACCCAGGACTTTGCATCGTTTTTCTCTGTGGTGGGGGCCCAGTCGGGGTTGAACAATGGGTTGCTAAGTGACCACCCACTTTTATTAAACATAAAACCATTTTCATGAGTTCAGTGAACTTGGGTAAAATTCCCTCCGGCGGAAAACGTTCCGGCAGACGAGATCCCGTCAGGAATTGTGAGCGGGGAGGGGGAAATGCGTTGGTCCTGGAGGGCCATAAAATGCGGAGGGGAAGGGTTTGTTGCCCTCAGCGCCACAATACCGGGCTTCTCGGCCACCCTCGTACCGAACAGACCCTGAGACTCCTTTCAGGGTGGATCCCCTGCACCGCACAACCTCATTCCCCCTCTCTGGAACAGGACTGTTCCAGTTCATTCAACCTCCTCCACCACACTATCGCACGATCAAACCCTCCCTCGCTATCACAATTTCCCCTCCCACGACCAACGCTTCTCCCACAGATCCCCACCATCCCCTCACCGTCTCTTCCATTAGTCTGTGGGACGTACTTCGACCGCCCCCATTTTGCTTGAGTTGTAGACGTCTCGACCGCTCTTGGGCATTTCAGAGGAATTAAATTTCAAAACGGCTTGGCCATCTCAAATGAGTTTCCCTTCCACTCACGAAGTGTCTCACACTTTGAGGACATTTTAAAAAGGAAAGTAATCGAATCAACTCATATAAAAAAAAAACCACAGTCATGCAGCATGGCTATAAGAGCGAATTTTCGAAGTTTTCGGCATCTTCCTCCTCCGCCTAAAATTTTCTGAAAATTAATTTTCGGCCAATGTTTTCCCAACTTGATACCATACAAAATTAAAACAGGAGTAGTTTTACGCAAAGTAAAATTTGAGGGGAAGGAGGGGGAGGGGGGAATCAAAAATGTTTTGAATACCAGAAGAGTAGGTATTGGGTACGTAGGTAACAAATTTTTTGTTCCATTTTTTGCCGAGTAACACCTCGGTTTGTAGATTTTCCAACGCTGAACACGATGGTGAAGTCAGAATTGCGATATCCCATTCCGTTATCAGATTAGAGCAGACGAACCAGGAAGAACATCTCAAGAAATAACCACGTTCCTTCATCTTCAAAGTGCTCCAGTTTGAGAACGGAATGAGATATCGCAATTCTGATTTCACCATCGTGTTCAGCGTACAAAAACCTTTAAAATGAGGTGTCACTTGTCAGACTTTTTCATTTTGGGAATTTATGGGTAATTTCCCCCCCTAAAACTCCCCAAAACTCCCCCTTAGGGTGACCCGATTCTGCCCATCTTCGAACTTAGCCTGTCGATTGCCAAGACAGATTTTTCGTGCAAATTTGAAATTTTTATCTCAATTCTTTCGAGAGTTATCGTCTGGAATGACACACACATATATATATATATATATATATATATAATATATATAATTTTTGGTGTCTTTCGGCAGTGAATTCAGGATGGTCTGAAACGGATTTTGGTATAAAAATCTTTCGGAAATTCGAGTTTTAAAAATTTGCTGTATAGTTTTTTGTGCCGCCATGGGGATTGATAAAATATTGTGGTGAACCCACTAAACGATCAGGTAGGTGTTGATCGGAGAAGTTGTTGTTTTGAAAAATAGAACGGAGATTGTTAACAATAATTATTGTTGCGAGTTTAAACTATTATTTAGCCGTAAAACGTTGAGCGTGGTAAATAGGCAGCATTTGAGCCTATTTTAAAAATTACTGTCATGCAGCATGGCTTAAGGAGCAAATTATCAAAGAAATATTTTGGGAAATTGAGAATTTAAATTGATGGCCATCTGCCGAAGCCCTCATTGCAGCCTGACTGGGCACTCATTGAGACCAGAGTGGGACGTCTTGCAGAAAATTATGTTTAAAAAAATACAAAATTCCAGTCATGCAGCATGGCGTTAAGAGCGAATTTTCAAAGAAAATTCGAGCTATTGTGTAAAAATAGCTGGAAACCGTACCACTTTTCGTAAAATTATATTATCATTTCGTGATTTCAGCAATTTTTACCGATTTTTGACCCTTAGAAAGTAAAATTTGACCCACTCTTTTTTGAGAAAAATATTTGTATCGTCAAAATATTCCTTCATTTTGTCGTGATTCGCCATCCCACACAACTTCCGGTGTCTTAGTATTGAACTTGGCCCTTAATACCAATTTAGACTCCATCTAATCCAAATTTAACCCCTATTCTGTATTTTTAAAAACAACTGAAATTGAATTTGTGTGTCTTTACTCAATTATATGCACTTTCAGCGATTTTATGCCATTTCTTCGCGAATTAAGCCACTTTTACCGATTTTTGACCCCTTACAACTCAAATTTGACCCCTTTGAATTTATGGAAAATTGCTCATCCTCGGACTCATCCTTTGTTCTGGCAATGCCAACCCATTGGCGAAATAAGGAATTTTTTTATCTTTTTTTTTTACAGATTATCTTTGATCATTGATAGTCCCATTTAAATGTCTTGATTCACCTGCTAATACTACTTCTGGTGTTATTATACAAATTTGTGGTGGTTTCAGACAATTTCCCATGTTTTTGACGCATAAAAAATTAATTTCGGGAGTTTAACCTTCGTTACAACCTCAATTCTTCACTCTTACGTCAAAATCAATTTAATATTTTTGGTCTTCTCGCCCTAAAAACATGGAAAACGATACCTCAACTCATATTCGCTAAAACCTCACAAATCCTTCGAAAACCTCTATTTTCACACCCATTTTTCTCCCATAATACCCTTGGGTGTACCTATTCCGATCGGGCTGCAATGTTTCGGGACCCTACTAGGGCCCAAATGGAGCCTGTGTGCGAAAGAAAGAATTTTCTAGATCGAACATGAAGCCGGTATGCATGATTCGGCGTACGGCGACGGGACACTGCATTTTCTTAATCTGAGCATCTTGAAACGTAAAATAAAAAATTTTGAGGGGGTGTTACAAAAATTTTTTGCTGAGCGAACACAGGTGTATTGTTCACAGAATAATAAACCAAAACGCGGCGAAGTTCTTGTCGTATAGGTTTATTATTCTACTGGACTTACCTATAGAAATTTTGGTTGTTCATTATTGTTTCTTCCATGCGCAATAATTGAAATGGCTAGTTTTGATGATTTTCACCAATTTTGGCCCCCTAAAAACACGAATTAGGCTCCTATTTTTTTTTTAATTTTCTTTGGTCATTGGTGTCGGATAGTGCCATTTAGTTGTATTGATTGACCTGTTGATACTATTTCTAGCGTAATTATACAAATTTATGGTTATTTCAGACAGCTTTCCAGGTTCCGAGTTATAAAAAATGATTTTTGGAAGGTGAAACTTCGTTATAACCTCTATTTTCCCCTCTTTGGTCAAAATCGAATTCGTATTCGGTCTCCTCGCCCAAAAAAACATGGAAAACGATAGCTAAAAAAGTTACTTTTTTTAAATTCGCTAAAATTGCGTGAGGCACCTGGTCAGCGGATCCAATGGGAGTACGGTGAAAGAGCGGGGAAACTGGAAGGTGTTCAAGGTAAAGGGAAAGCCGGCTTTCACTGTCATCGGTGCGCACTATCACACTATCAGTCACGGGGAAGCGGGCTATCACAATCGGTCTGCCTGCTTGAAGATAGAAACGGATGGTCGCTTCTCAAGGCCACTTTTTTCTCTCCTTTCGCCTCTTCCTCAGCCAGTGAACTGGCCAACCTACTTGGTAATGGAGGTGGTTGTCGGAGGCCAGTACTGCAAATTACGAGTATTTGTTCTTACAATCCCATGAACCCGTAATATTATGTCATTTAGGTTTCAACGTACCTATCATAATAATATGAGGAGATGCTGCTGTTAGAACCGGCCAACAAATGGTTGAAGGAAGAATTTGGATTCTGAATAATCGCGAGCGTCCAACTTACAACCATTTCTCATAAAACTGAATTTGATGAAAGAAAATCGGCTTTTAATAAATTAATATATAGGTACCTACACTTGAGAATTTAGATTTTTGTGCGCTTAGTGTTATGAAATTAGAACTAAACCTATGGAAAAACTAAGGATATATTCAACCGAAACGGCAACACAGGAAAAATGTATACCTACATCACGGATGAAAGAAAGAACGCGAATGGAATAACACGCCTGAACTGCGAACATTCTGACTGTTTGAGTAAAAATAATGATAGGGTTTACAGATCATCTCATTTACACCTTTACAAGGAGAAGGCAGACAGTTTCATAGTATTCCACCTTAATGTATACATATTTTTACAACATTGTGTAAAAGTAATCAATAACAAAGGTCCAGTCATTTATCATGGCTATAACCTCGAATTTTCAAAGAATTATTCGTGATTTTGTGTAGAAAGATGATATAGCGGGAAACCGTACCACCTTACTTAAAAATTATATCATTTTTTTCGTGATTTTAGCCATTTTTATCGATTTTTGACCCCTTTAAATTCTAACTTGACCCACTGTAGTTTGAGAAAAATATTTTTATAATCGAAAAAGAATCTCCGTCGTGAATCACAATCCCACACAACTTCAGGTGAATTAGTATTGATTTTAGTCCTTAACACCAATTTTGGTTTATTATTCTGTGAATAATATACACCTATGTATTCGCTCAGCATTTACCCCCTCAAACTTTTATCTTTTCCGTTTCAAGGTGCGTAGATTCCAAAAATGCAATGTCCGTCCGCCGTACGCCGTCCGCCGTACGCCGTCCGCCGTACGCCGTCCGCCGTCCGCCGTATCACGTCTACAGGCTTCATTTTCGGTCTAAAAAAGTCGTTCTTTCGCACACATGCTCCATTTGGGCCCTAGTTGTGTCCCGAAACTTTTCAGCCCGATCGGAATATACCCAGGGGTGTTATGAGTGAATATGTGTGTAAAAATAGGTACTTTTTGCGTTTTAGCAACATGTTGGTAACATGAGCTTCTGAGATATCGTTTTCCATGTTTTTGGGGACGAGAAAACCGAATATTAAGTCGATTTAGGCCGAAGAGTGGAAAATTGAGTTCTACCAAATGTTCAGCTCCCAAAATTGATTTTTTATTAGTGAAAAACCCTGGGAAATCGTCTGAAATCACCATCAGTTTGTATAATAACTAGGGCTCGGATCAAAATGCAAAAATTTGAGGCGAAACATGCACTGAAGAATGCCAAAACATGCAAAAGCATATTTTTTGAAAAAAATAATTCAAAGAAAAATTAATTTTAGGCTATGAATGCTTGTGGAACCCCGTTTTAACGAACAAGTACGTAAAATGTTAAGAATATTTGAAAAACCATGAAAAAAAGTTGATGAAATGTATCAAACTAATAATAAATAAATTAATTTTTAAAAAATTGAAAATTTTATATCATGTGTGTATAAATCAATTTGCAGTCATCAATTGCTTTTCATCAAAAATCTCTCAAGCAAAGGGATGGGTTGTAAGGAAAGAACAGTATTTCACAAATTGGTAAAAATTTTATTGTCAAACTCTACTATACAACTCTACAAAAATGAATAACGGGTTAGAAGATTGAAAAACGGTTTGCATCATATATACCTACACAGGTAAATCGGGCCTTTCCAGACAGCCTGGTTTCCTGCATTCTTTTGCCTTTGAATCTTGAGTGAGGCCAATCACCCCATTTTAGTTTGAAAAATGCTATAGAAAACAAACTACCACTCGTTTTAGTTGGTTATTTTTTGAAAAAATTTGATTTGTACCTAAAAATCAGCTAAAAAATCCATTTTTGGTCAATTTTTTCTGTAAAACTGCTAAGAATACACGAAACATGCACAAAACATGCAAAAATTTGGAAAAAACCAAAACATGCTAAACATGCAAAATAAATTTTGATTTTTTTGGTTGCAAATGGTCTGAAAACGATCAAAACGAACTTCTATGAAGGTTTGGGGCTTCTGAAAAAAATATGCAAAACATGCAAAACCCTAGCCCTAATAATAACACTGGAAAAAGTGTCAACACGTGGATCAAGACGATTAAATGGCACTACCAATGATCAAAGATAGTTAAGAAAAAACCACAGTCATGCAGCATGGCTATAAGAGCGAATTTTCGAAGAAATAACTGATTTTATGTAAAACTGTTTTATCTCAAGAAATAACCACGTTCCTTCATCTTCAAAGTGCTCCAGTTTGAGAACGGAATGAGATATCGCAATTCTGATTTCACCATCGTGTTCAGCGTAGAAAAACCTTTAAAATGAGGTGTCACTTGTCAGACTGTTTCATTTTGGGAATTTATGGGTAATTTTTCCCCCCTAAAACTCCCCAAAACTCCCCCTTAGAGTGACCCGATTCTGCCCATCTACGAACTTAGCCTGTCGATTGCCAAGACAGATTTTTCGTGCAAATTTGAACTTTTCATCTCAATTCTTTCGAGAGTTATCGTCTGGAATGACACACACATATATATATATATATATATATATATATATAATATATATAATTTTTGGTGTCTTTCGGCAGTGAATTCAGGATGGTCTGAAACGGATTTTGGTATAAAAATCTTTCGGAAATTCGAGTTTTAAAAATTTTGGACCGAGAACAATAGCTTCCTTTTCTTCGAAAATTCGCTAAAAAGAAGAAAAAAAAGAGCGTACCTTATTTGTGTTTCAAGGGCCAAAATTAATGGAAACCATCAGAAATAGCTATTTCGATTACTACGCACGAAAGAAACAATAAATGAACCTCCAGCATTTCTGTAGGTATGTCCAATAGAATAATAAACCCATGTGACAAGGACTTTGCAGCGTTTTTGACTCCAAAAAGTTCAAATTTGACACCTCTTCTTTATGAAAAACAACTGAAACGGTATTTTTCTGTCTTTACTCACCAATCCATACCATTTCCAGTGATTTTATATCACTTGTTCGTGATTTTTCCGTTTGACATTACGAACATTTAGGCAAAATTTGGAATTTTTATCATGTATCCAAGGTCAGATATCGTCTGGATTGACACATAAATGTATATATTATATTCGTCCCCTCTCTGACAGACTAGCGTAACTATTTTTCCTCCCACAAACTCGCGTAACTGCAAAAACGCAACTTTTCAGGTGAACAAAAACAAACTTTGATGCTGCATGTAAAATCCAATTTTTTGTGGTTTTTTCTGTTTTTTTTTAATGAGCCACAAATTTTATCTAGTTTGCGCTGATCAAGGATTTTGCGGACAATTTTTCAAATAACGACGAATAATGACCAAAATTAAACCATAAGGGGCAGTTTCGCAAGTTTGTCAGATTGATATTTCACACCAACCATTATTCTAGCGTAATAAATTATTGAATCAGAAATAACGATGGATGAAACAATAGAAAAATAATGATGTATTTATCTGCCAACAGCAGTTTTTTAAAAATTCCAACCGAAAATCACAGAAACTAAAACATAGGTATTCACATAAAATAGGTAATTAAACTGAAGTTTCTCCATCAGGGTCACTTTCGTTCATATCGGGTTCTGGGAGAGATTCCCTGACATTTGAGGAGTCAGGTAGACTTCCATAGAAACTATGATACGCTCTTAGAACTCTTGGAACTTACCGTATCAATCATCTTCACATCAACTGCATGTACTTGTGGGGAGGGCTGATTTCTGGTAGCTAGCTCCACAAGCATCTTCCCGCGAGACCCCATAATGAATCAAAAATTAAAACTACTTAGAACTTCGGAGAACTGAGAATCGTAGAAATTCAATGAGGATCGAGAAACTAATTCGGCTATCATGGCTAATAATATTACACGTGAACAGACAGCTGAATGGCGCTAGAATGAACAAAAGACGACAGTTTCGTCATTTTGTCTGTGTAAAAACAGCAGTTTATTAATAAGCGGAATGAACGTATCGGCTGATTCGTTAGTTTGTCAGAGTGGACAATGTACGTAGTTGCTATGGCAAGGAACCAAAGTGAGGTGAGATAGGTGAATTAAAAAACAGCTGGAGGAACAAAACTAAGGGAACTAGGGCCATGAAATTTTCACATAGTGTAGAGATCAACTACCTTAACCTTTTGAAGCTATAAGTCGATTTTCGCTGATTTTGCAGTTTCGCGAGTTTGTGGGAGGAAAAAAAGTTACGCTAGTCTGTCAGAGAGGGGACGATATATAAATTTTTGTATAAATTTTTATTAAAATTAGGGATGGATTTAGGATGCTTTGAAACTGATTGGCCTATAAATAAATTACAAAAAATCATCTTCTGAACATTTTGGACCCGTTGCTATATAGTGTCATTTTCTTTGAGGATTCGGTAAAAGGTACATTATAACATAGTTAGGTAGGGTTAAACTCAGTCTCAGTTTACTAGGGTTAACTACGAACCAAATTACGCTGTCATATAGGTGCATTTATTTGCACTATTTCTACTGCCTTGATAGACTTGGAAGCATAAGGGTTTTTTGTAGGAATACATTCTTTTAAAATTCGCTTTCCACATCACGCTTTTATATAAGGAGGTAGGTACGAGTATGTAATAGCTCTGAATCTGCAGAGAGAACTGATGCGCTCCTAGAAGTGCGTTTTAAAATACCGGAAATGTAACGTTAACCGAACAAAGTTAAGAAGGCATTAAATGGAAGCGATGGTCGTTAACTGCCACAGAAAATAAAGCGTGAGGCACACGTCAGGACAACATCTGCTGAAGGGGTTGAAAAACCCTCTTCGGTCGATGAACTTGTTCCCTAAGGGGAGAAGTTTTTGTAATAATCACTCAGTCCGGGTTTTATCTAAGGGCTTAGAAGTTATTTTCGGTGTTACATACTCATTGCTTCCCATCTCACCGACGGCTAATCGCGTTTTCAAATGACCCCCTCCAAAAGTGAGGGGGCCAAAATAACTGAATGGGGGTGGGCGATGCCGGAAATAGGTGTTTAGAGGATCAGCGTTTTCAAAGTGATCAACAACGGCATCTCGACGAAAGACTTGAAATAATAAGTAAGAGCTTCCCTTTACAATAACCAAAAAATGGTGGGGTTGAAAACGGGGGATCTAAAAACGAAAATAAACCTAGAAATCCTCCCTTTTAAATGCCCCTTTCAGCCCTATTCCCCACCCTTCCACTCCCTTTCTGTAGGGAGAACATTTTTATTTTGGGACTATGAGGGACGGAGAGTCTGGTTCTCATACCATCAGAGAAATGAGAAACGCTGCAAATTATTGCACAACGGTTTATTATTTACCTGTACAGATGTCCCTTCTGCGCAGATCACTGTTTTCTATGGTCAGTACCTACCCTTGTGATCCCCCTAGGACTAACACATACACTAAACACAAACACAGACAATACCTGTTTTATACCTGTTTTGGTTTATTATTTTGTGAATAATACACCTATGTATTCGCTCAGCAAAACATTTTTATAACACCCCCTCAAAATTTACGTTAAATTAGTTATAAATTTGCGTTTAATTTTGGTCTAAAATCGTCGTTCTGCCGCACACAGTTTGGGTCCCCATTTGGGTCCTAGTTGTGCTTCAAAACTCGGCAGCCCGATCGGCATACACCCAGAGGGAGAAAACGCTGCAAATCACAGCACAACGGTTTATTATTTTGTACAGAATACCCTTCTGTTACAGATCACAGCTCTCTGTATAGATAACCCGTCTATATAATATGTACTAGTCTATAAATATTATGTAGATCGCAGACCCTCCGAAGGTTACTACCTAACCTCGTACTCGTTACTAGGTACCTACCTAAATCACGAGTTAAATGTTACTAAAATAATTCTGTCGATGACAAACAGTAGGTAACTAAAATGGCAAAAAGAACGCAACTAATGAAGTTCTGAAGGAAAATTGTTAATGTGGAGAGAAATAGATGCCCCTTCTGCGTAGATCACTGTTTTCTGTGGTCAATATCTACCCTCTGGTCAAGTATAATGAACCGTTGTGTAATAACTTGCCCCTCAATAATACTTCAACGGTAGGTCAAGTTGCAAAAGTACCGATTAACAAAATCCATCCCCTTGTTGGTAGATGAACCGTTGTTTAATAATTTACCGTTCTGTAATCATTTACCGTTGTGTAATAATTTACCGTTATGTAATATTTTACCATAGCGTAATAACTAGCCCATCAATAATACTTCAACGTTTGTTCAAGTTTCACAAGTACCTACCAACAAAATCCAATAGTCCGTCACTTATCAAATGAAATAATATCACAGAACAACCAACTCGACTTCATACAGCCATCCTTGATTATAATCAGGTGCTCCTTAGTGATGATATCCCGGCCGGATGTATACCGTTTGATTCACGGTCGTGTTGACGAAGCTTTTTGGTGCACACGAACGGCTGGACGTACAATGCTCCGGGTCGTCTGAAAAAATTGTTTAGCTCAAGACGAATTTAATAACGTAACAAAACAATACCCTTCTATCGCAAATTTTCGAGATACGGCGTTCTGAAATTCCAACCCCTATTTTGAACCCCTTAGAGATGACTGACAGTAACGCCGAGCTTCGAAGACCAACTAGACCCCGAACGGAACCTATAACCCGAATTTCATCAATTTTGTTTCATGGTAACTAAGAAAAGTGGCCAGTAAGGCGTACGGCGGACAGACAGAAATATTTTTATTGCATTTTCGGATTCTACATACCTTGAAACGTAATCCATCAAATTTTGAGGGGGGGTAAGAATTTGTTTTTCCTTGCTCGATTCCAGTGGTTCATTATTGAAAATAATAAACCAAAATTTCTGTCTGTCCGCCGTACGCCGTAAACCGTATTGGCCACTTTTCTTAGTTACCATGAATAAAAAGTGATGAAATTCGGGTTATAGGTTCCGTTCGTGGTCTAGTTGGTCCTCGAAGCTCGACGTTACTGTCAGTCATCTCTAAGGGGTTCAAAATAGGGGTTGAAATTTTCAGAACGCCGTATCTCGAAAATTTTCGATTGAAGGGTATTGTTTTTTTTTTACGTTATTAAATTCGTCTTGAGCTAAACAATTTTTTGAGGCCACCCGGAGCATCGTACGTCCAGCCGTTCGTGAGCACCAAAAAGCTTCGTCAACACGATCGTGAATCAAACGGTATAAATCCGGCCCGGATATCATAACTACGGAGCACCTGATTATAATCAAGGATGGCTGTATGAAGTCGAGTTGGTTGTTCTGTGATATTGTTTCATTTGATAAGTGATGGACTATTGGATTTTGTTGGTAGGTAGATACTTGTGAAACTTGAACAAACGTTGAAGTATTGATGGGCTAGTTGTTATTAGGTACGCAATTGTAAATTATTACACAACGGCAAATTATTACACAACGGTTCATGTACCAAGAAGGGGCTGGATTTTGTTGATCGTTACTTTTGCAACTTGAACAACCGTTTAAGTATTATTGATGGGCAAGTTATTACACAACGGTTCACTATAGGTATTGACCACAGAAAACAGTGATCTACGCAGAAGGGGCATCTATTTCACTCCACATCAACCATTTTCCTTTAGAACTTCATTATTTGCAGTTTTAGTTACTGTTTGTCATTGGCTACATTATTTTAGAAACACTCAACTCGTGGTTTAGGTAGGTACCTAGTAACGACTACGTCGTTAGCTGTACTAACTTACGGAGGATCGGCGATCCTCATAATATCTACAGAGTAGTAGGTACATATTATATTATATAGACGGGTTATCTATTCAGAGAGCTGTGATCTGTAACAGAAGGGTATTCTGTACAAAATAATAAACCGTTGTGCAGGGTTTTGCAGCGTTTTTTATTGCATTTTCGGATTCTACATACCTTGAAACGTAAACCATCAAATTTGTAGGGGGGTGTCGTGAGTTCCTCCCAGAACTACAACACTAGCATACTTAAGTTCTCGCAAACCTTGTACAACCAACTTTAGTTCTCACCAATAAACGGTAAGAGTGGTGACGAGAGACGCAGGAGGTAGAGGCCCAGCCTGGTTCCCCACCATCCCCTACAACTAGGGGATGGAGGGAGACAGCCACTGGGGTCTATAAAACCCCGGCGCCTGCCTCTTTCTAGCCATTCTTCGCTTCCTCTAGCCGCTGGCTACTCTCTCTCTCTCCTTACCTCTCTCTCTCTCTCCTCTCCTAAAAGATGCTGTGTTGAGGTGGTGATTCGTTCATAACCCCCAGCCAAACCAACCTAAAAGATGCTGTGTTGAGGTGGTGATTCGCTCATAACCCCCAGCCAAACCAACCCAAAAGATCCCAGGTGTTGAGGTGGTGATTCGCTCATAACCCCCCTGGGCAAAACCTAAAAGATGCTGTGTTGAGGTGGTGATTCGCTCATAACCCCCAGCCAACCAATCCAAAAAGAACCCAGGTGTTGAGGTGGTGATTCGCTCATTACCCCCCTGGGCATATCCAAACGCCACTCGTGATGAAGCCCACGCCAAATTCAAATTCATCACAGGGGGTTAACATTTTTTTTTCCATGCTCGATTCCAATGGTTCATTATTGAAAATAATAAACCAAAATGGGCGTAAAAATAGGGGTTTTCGAAGGATGTTTTAGGTTTTTAGTTAACATGAGCTTGTGAGGTACCTATCGTTTTCCATGTTTTTTTAGGACGAGAAGAGTCGATCTTGACCAAGGAGTGGAAAATTGAGGTTCTAACGAAGTTTCAGCCTTAAATTCACGTTAAATTTTGGCCTGAAATCTTTCTTCTTCCACACACAGTTTCGGTCCCCATTTGGGAACACATTGGGCTCCTAGCTGTGATCCAAAACTCGGCAATCCGATCGGCATACGCACCCAGGGGTGTTATGAGAGAAAAATGGGTGCAAAAATAGGGGTCTTCGAGGGATCTTTGCGTTCGACCGAAGAGTGAAGAATTGAGGTTGTAACCAGGTTCTGATGTATTTTGTTTAGGTACCTACGTATAATTGCATTTGGTACGTTTGCTATTGTATTTTAAATAGACTGTATTGCAAAAGAGAAGTTTAAATTCATTTTTCTAAAGTTAAATTTTATTTGCTTCAATTTTAAATATATTTTTCAAAAGTTTGAATTGATTGCGTAAAGTTTAAATTGATTTTTCAAACGTTCTGCTAAAAGTTTAAATTGATTCGCCAACAGTTTAAATTGATTTGCCGTAACTTTAATTTTGCCTGTAGTAGAAGTTAGTGGAAGAAATGACGCCAGGGTAGTTTCCTGGGTGACAATCTTCATCGATGAAATGACGATTTCAGTAAGCAACGTATAAGTTTTGTCAATATCGCTGTCACCAAAGGTGTCACTGATGGGTTGTGAAGGGGGGAGGTGTCACTTTTCGATAGCAAGTTGTCTTAGGGGTATTGTGACTGGAGGGAGTTTCTCTAGAGACATTCAAACAAGAGCATCTAATAATAATTCATCCCTCGAGGAATGAAAGTTACCCTCTGCTAGCAACGCACGCCAGATCGGCTTGTAGTAGTATGTGTACTCTGTTCGTAGTACGTTGTTTTGAAAGGAAAAAGAGGAGAATAAATAATATTGATCAGTGGTACTGGGGCTAAGATAATATGAATAGAGTGAGTGTATGGCTTCCTTTTCTATGAGGGGTGTGGTGTAGAGCACGGTCCCACGACATCAGTGGAGTAGGAACATTTTATAAGTCGTAATGGGGTGAGAGGTTTAAATAAATTAATGAGAAATTCATAGGTAGGTGATGCTTTCCAAAATAGTAAAATATGAAGGGTGTACAGTAATAAGCGAAAACGTCCGAAAACGGGCCACCCACGAGGACCTATGACGTCACGGCCTCCGCTTCACTGCTTACCGACATAGAATTTAGAGCTGAAAATCGTCAGACCTGTTTTCAACGTTGCTAAATCTGATGTTGTGGGCATAAATGCGAAATCACGACCCATACATGTTCAACATTTTGGATTATTGACCTGCTTACAGCTCGAACTTGGCCCTTTAGAGTATACTAATATGGTGGATTTCATTAAGAGTTTCATCTAAATTGGTCATGAAATTTTTAAAACGGGCGTTTGACGTCAGAATTGCCGTTGCGACCTCCCAAGCTGCTTTCTCCAAGCAGTTCACCTTCGATTTGGGGTCATTTTAGCTTAAAGGACCAACCTGGCTTTTCTTAGACCCTTTCGGGATTAGCTTTACTGGTTTGCTTGGATGTATGGTCATCACGTTAACATGGTATAGAACTATTACGTTTTATTGAAGGTTGATCAATTGATCATTCTACTCATCACGAGAATATTTGTAATACCTATACCTAACCGAAGGCTAACAAACATTTCCCAGTTTCTTATTGCAATTTAGCGCGAGGGTCATAACCTGCCAATCACTGAAACCAGATCACCACATCAGGAAGATGATTTCCAACGAAGTCCTGGGTGTTTTGGATTATTATTCTGGGAATAATCGCTATGTAATCGCTCAGCAAAACATTTTTATAATACCCACTCAAAATGCTTGGTTATTATTTTCAATAATGAACCATTGGAATCGAGCATGAAAAAAAAAAAATTCTAACCCCCCCCCTCAAAATTTTATGGTTTACGTTTCAAGGTATGTAGAATCCGAAAATGAAATAAAAATATTTCTGTCTGTCCGCCGTACGCCGTATGCCGTACTGGCCACTTTTCTTAGTTACCATGAAAAAAAATTGATGAAATTCGGGTTATAGGTTCCGTTCGGGGTCTAGTTGGTCCTCGAAGCTCGGCGTTACTGTCAGTCATCTCTAAGGGGTTCAAAATAGGGGTTGAAATTTTCAGAACGCCGTATCCCGAAAACTTTCGATAGAAGGGTATGGTTTTTTTTACTTTCTTAAATTTGTCTTGAGCTAAAAAAATTTTTGAGGCCACCCGGAGCATTGCACGTCCAGCCGCTCGTGTGCACCAAAAAGCTTCGTCAACACGATCGTGAATCAAACGGTATTAATCCGGCCGGGATATCATCACTAGGGTTCCCTGATTATAATCAAGGATGGCTGTATGAAGTCGAGTTGGTTGTTCTGCGATATTATTTCATTTGATAAGTGATGGACTATTGGATTTTGTTGGTAGGTACTTGTGAGCAACTTGAACAACCGTTGAAGTGTTATTGATGAGCAAGTTATTACACAACGGTTCATTATAGGTACTGACCACAGAAAACATTGATCTACACAGAAGGGGCATCTATTTCACTCCACATCAACAATTTTCCTTTAGAACTTCATTAGTTTCTTTTTGCCGTTTTAGTTGGTACTGTTTGTCATCGGCTGTATTATTTTAGCAACATTTAACTCGTGATTTAGGTAGGTACCCAGTAACGAGTACGGGGTTAGGTATTAACCTACGGAGGGTCTGCGATCTACATAATATGTATAGAATAGTACATATTATATTATATGGACGGGTTATCTATACAGACAGCTGTGATCTGTAAACAGGAGGGTATTCTGTACAAAATAATAAACCGTTGTGCAGGGACTTGCAGCATTTTCTTTTACGTTTCAAGGTGCGTCGATTCAGAAAATGCAATGTCCGTCCGCCGTAGGTACGCCGTCCGCCGTATCATGCATACCGGCTTCATTTTCGGTTTTAAAAATGCGTCCTTTCACACACATGCTCCATTTCGGCCCTAGTTGCGTCCCGAAACTTTGCAGCCCGATCGGAATATACCCAGGGGTGTTGTGAGTGAAAATGAGTATAAAAATACGTACTACGTGGGGCCAAAAATGGTGGAACATATCAAAAGTAGCCATTTCAATAATTGCACATGAAAGAAACAATAGATGGACAGCCAAGATTTCTCTACTATGTCGAGTAGAATAGTAAAGCTATGTGACAGCACTTTGCAGCGTTTTTGCATAAGACGACGGCAGGAATCCGTCCTGGCCCTTGGGAAGAATGAAAGCGAAGGTGGTCGACGCAGTAACGGACGGGGAAACAGACTTCTGTCCGCGAGATGAGGAATTGAAATAAATAATATAATCTCATTAAACGGCTGAGTGAGCCAAGGACTTTGAGGTGCAGTCAGGTTGGAGGCGAGTTAACGGGAAACCTATGTATAATTCATTGGGTGGCGTTTTCCTTCACTAGTAGGTATTTCTGAGCGGGAGCAAGGTCTCGGAGGCGTCATTAAAGCCAGTTCCATAGCGAAGCAAACATTCAAACTGAACGCAACGTTCAATATTGTACGATAACATTTCCATAATAACGTCCATGTGCCAAACTGTTAATTGATATTCCCATGTAACAGGGCCTCAAAGACCATGATTCCGGAGGAAAAAACATCGTCAGTTAATTCCAATAGTGTGATCTGCTATTTGTTTGTTCTTCTTTCGAATGACTTATGTCAGTCGAGTGCTACATAGTAAGATAGTAAGTGGTATGCATCACACATCTTCTGATGCACCACACAGGAATTGCAGCTATTTTTTATAGCATGTAAGAACTTATTGAATAGTATTGAATTGCGATAATATTGAACACAAGCGATCAACTAAATGATCTTCCCGAAATGTTCAATTTTTTTTTAGATAAACACATGTCGTAACTAAAACAAAACCCCTAGTTTATTTGAGTTTAGCACAGTAGTGTACTATTAGTACCTACACATACAAGAAAGTTCCAGTGATTAATGTACAGAAAATGAAAAAATTACGTATTTGACTTCTCTTGTGGTACGTGTGTTAATTACTAAATTTTTTAGGTAAACATTTGATTGATATGAGGCTTCTCTGTAGTTGGTCTCAAGTCTTACGACATCCATATTACTAAGGAAAGATAGGCACAGACTTACTTCTTACGGCTCACTAGGTGTCTAAACTAAGCCGCAAAATACTTTTGCTATAATTACGTACCTTTGCAGTCCCTCGATACTGCCGAACTGTGGAGAGAGAATACCTATATTATCTCGATACCCATAAATTGAATATTGCCTTGTTCTACATTCTATGGTTACCTCAAAATGATGAAGTACGGTTACTATTGTTCATCTAGTTTCATCAATAATTTAAAGATAGATTTACTCACTTATGTTTCTCCTACAGTCCTCAAGTACTGTACATCATCAGCTATTATAGGTTTCATCAGTAGTATTAGGTATCCATTAAGTACGCAGTTAGTGTACGCAGTTAGTTGAAATAGCGCCTATAAAATAATATAGTGTGATTCATCTCTTTTATTAGTGGCGCCACTCTAATTAAACTTTGAGACTGTACTTGAGACTTGATTTGACACTGTACATAGTTGGAATTTATCTAAATAAATTTGTGTCTAATATTGTACTCTGTTTTGTTGCAGGTAAGAATGCGTGACTATTGTCACTCGTTTTGATGCAAAACTTTCCTGGGTATGTGATAATTTTAAGATTTTGGAACTACTTTTACTTACTTATTTCGAAGACTGTAACCTGCTAATGCTCATTCCAACTCCAATAGCTCCTTCCTACAACACGACGGTGGTCGAGAGTACCTAACTTCAAAAACGCTACTTTACAGGAGAGCAAAAAAACTAATACGGCCAGCTGAGTGCGTCAAATTCGTACAGATATCGCCTATTATTCGCCTATTATTTAGCTTGGTTCATATTTATAAATGATTCAGTAAATAAGTATTCATTATAAATAAGTATTCATTACGAATCTCCATGCTGATTTATGGTCCTGTTAAACAATTTCAAATTATTGATAAAAAGTGGGTTATTCCAGAGGCATGAACTCCCATTGAAATTCACGGAGAAATTCGGTATCGCCGAGTAAAATCACTCCACTCACCACTGGGTTTGCGACTTCAGGAGAGGCAAATCCTATCTCTAATCAAAATTTCACTAGACAGTGAATTGTATTCCAAATAATTATTATTATTGTTCCTATTTCGATGTGAGTTGGCCTATCGTTTGCTCAAATATCGGTAGATATGAATACGTTGAAAAATAATAATTTTCCTCACGAATATCAAATAAAACAGGAAAATTCCCCAACATACTGTCTCTGGAACTGGAATTGATGTCAATAATACGGGAGATAGCGGAAGTCACAACTTCCTGCTCGGAATATATATCCAACCATTTTGCTCAACCTTTGTAGATGTGGAAAAACTAAATACCTACTCGAAAAAAGTCATTTTCTGTTTACTTTTCAGCACTATGAGCGTCGGAATTGCTGGACAGCCTCCAAACGAGTCAATTCGTAAACAGTTACCGTCATGCAGCATGGCTTAAGGAGCGAATTTTCAAAGAAATAATTGAGAATTTAAACTAATGGTCATTCGTTAGCTATGTAATCTGAATGAACATGAGCGGGCGTCTGAACATGAATGAACAAGAATGGGCGGCTGCGGCCCATTACAATTTTCTGGCGCTTAGGGAGCATCTGTACAATTTTGTACGAGCCAAATAGCTTCCTTTTATTTAAAAATTCGCTAAAAAAAATGTTTGGGAAAAACTGAATTAAGGGTTGTCTCTCGGTAAGGGTAGTAGGTATTGTACTTATGTCACTTATTATAATGCTGATTAATTCGAATTTTATTGTAATCAAGGTCATCTGTTATTTTCAAGATGTAATAATGAGGTCCCTGCGAAGTTGTTCTATGATTTTCAGAGTGGTCTTGAATAGAAAGGGAAAGTCATTGTGTACTCTGAAACTGTGCCTCACCTCAATAAGGATTGCATCGATCCTTGGCCCTTGCATTTTGGGCCTTGGCTTGTATAAAGCTTCAGATTCTATGACGATCCGAAGTGGCTTTTGATCTTCTACAGATTGATGATCTCGTGAATCATCGCGCATGATTGTAACGTGTCACGTGGCCGATGCCACTCCAACCCTGACATTTGAGCGCCTCAGCCCACACAGCAGGTGGAATAGTTTGTTTTTCTCCTACCTTTTCAACTCCTGCTGTAAAGTTGTGAAGGGCGAGTAACGAAAAAAAACCTTTTAAGACCTCTCCTAGGCGCAGGAGTTATATTAGTAGTAAAACAAAAGGGTGAGGGCCCGCGTAGGCTGAGGGCTTGTAAGGGGGTTGCCATGACGACCGGCGACGCGTTCTTGTCGAGTGCAGTAGTCCTTTCCATTCTCAATCAATAGTTCATGTGCATCCTTACTGCAGCGTAACGTGGCGAGGTCCTTCCCTAAGTGTGGGAGGTCTTCGTCAGGACAACCCCCTTACCACAGCAACCCAGACAGGAAGACTATCAAACCAGACGCCAGGAGTTCCCGATCTTACAGATCCTCCTGACTTTTCTTATGAAGCCGTAAAACCTAGTTATATGGCCATCAAAAAGTGCGTTGAAATTGCAAGCCATAGTATTCAATGAGACCACAGCCCAGAACAGTACGTCAGGAGTTCCGAATCCCCCAGATCTTGCTGATTTCCCATGGAGAGCAGAACACCTATTTTGCTTTCTATCAAAAAGTACTTTTAAATATACATCAATACAATATATACTACCACACCACTATACTACAATATTGTACTATCACACCATATATAATGAGACCTCAGCGAAGCAGACGGAAAGTCTATAACGTAAACTAGGAGTTCCCAAAAATACAGAAGAACAGTCAGCTGCTGACTGAGAGCAGTGTACCTGTATTTTACTCAGTTAGCGTAAACTGATTTTCTGTTGCCTGTACCCCGCAGCATACATTGAGGCCACAGCCACCAGATACAATAATCCGTGCTCATGGAGTTCCCAAACATACAGATCCTGCCGTCTTCCCAGTGAGATCTGTGAAAAAATTTGCTCAACTATAAAAAAAACGCTGATCGGTTCTTGTGACATAGGTTTATTATTCTATTGGACATACCTACAGAATTGTTGGCTGTTCACTAAACTTTAGAGACTCTTATCTTTAAAATTAACGCGGCTAGATCGTCCCCGACGAACACGTGTCATAATTGGAATAGCTATTTTTGATGGTTTCCACCAATTTTGGCCCCAAAAAACTCGAATTGGGCTCCTATTTCTTACAAAAAGTTGTCTTTGATCGTTGATAGTGCCATTTCCATTTAGTTGTGTTGATTCACCTGTTAATACTACTTCCAGTATTATTATACAAATTTATGGTAATTTCAGACAATTTCCCAGTTTTTGGACTCATAAAAAAATGAAATACTGAAATGCTTCGTTAGAACCTGAATTTCCCACTGTTTGGTCAAAATCAACTTCAGATTCGGTCTTCTCGCCTTAAAATCATGGAAAAGGGTACCTCACAAGCCAAAGTGTACAAAGACTTTAAAAATAACTTTAAAAATTACATTACATTAAGTCATTTAATTAAATGACTTTAAAAATCTCAAAGACCCGATTGTGATCAAGAAATTAATTTGTGATAGTGAGGAAATTCAGGACCCCAGAGAAATAGTCAATAGGTTGAATGATTTCTTTACATCAGTAGGAGAACAATTAAACTCAGAATTTCTAAACTATCAGCCAACCAGAGATCTTCCAAACATGGCTTCATCTAAAATGAGTTTTAGGACCACTACAACAGAAGAAGTGTTCAAAGCTATTAAATCAATCAGGGGTGGGACAGGTCCAGGCTGGGACGGAGTATCATCCAACGTGATTAAAAATATGGCACTATTTTTAACGTCCCATCTTACTCACTTGATTAACCTGAGCTTATTACAGGGTGAATTTCCAAATTGCCTCAAAATAGCTATAGTGCGGCCTCTGTATAAAAAAGGACCAAGAACACTAGAAAGCAATTACCGCCCTATTTCGCTGCTATCAAACTTTGCGAAAATATTTGAAAAAATAGCCAAGTCGCAACTAATAGAATATCTCGAATCCAATAATCTCTTATCCCCTGTCCAGTTTGGATTTCGACAGCACATGGGAACAGAGGATGCGCTAGTTAATCTAGTAACGGAAATAACAAAGGGGCTCCACGAAGGAGGCAAAATAATATCAATATTCATTGACCTTACCAAAGCGTTTGACTCTATAGAAACATCGAGATTAGTCCTTAAGCTTGAAAGAATTGGGCTTGATAAATCTGCAGTTAGATGGTTCGAATCATACCTCACAGATAGACAGCAATATGTGCAAATTCAGGATATTGATAGCAATCTACATAAAATCTGCTTCGGGGTACCGCAAGGATCTGTCCTTGGCCCAATTTGGTTTCTGATACATATAAATGACCTTTTTAATATGAACTTGAGATGCAAATTTGTAGCTTTCGCTGATGATATAGCTATTGTGATAAATGAGAATACCTGGGAGCTAGCGCATTCTATCGCAGAAAGGACTGTCTATGAAGTAGCCAAATGGTTTAGCACAAATAGTCTCACCATGAACCTTTCGAAAACCAAGTACATTACATTCTCAATAAACAAAACAGGACTTCCAAATGACTCTAAAATCAAAGTGCACAAGGAAAACTGTGGCGTAGTAAGAAATTTGTGCAGCTGCATGGAAATAGAAAGGCTGAATACAATAAAATACCTAGGAGTGCACGTGGATCAGCATCTCAAGTGGAAGGATCATGTAGCTGAATTAGTGAATAAAATCAGGAAATCCATGCACTACTTTCTGATACTACGAAGATGGCTAACGAAAGAAAACCTTAAAATGGTGTATTATGCTCATGTATACAGCATTTTAACTTATGGTATCATTGTCTGGGGAGGTACTTATGCGTCAACCTTTAATAGTATAAACATAGCAATGAATACAGTTTTAAGAATTGCAACTAATTCCCATAAACGTACTTCAACTAGTTACCTATACAAATACTTCGGTGTTCTCACTCCCAGAATGGCTTGTATTCACAGAACTGTTTTATATGTGCATAAACACCTGCATTTATTTACTAAACAAGCGATGATTAGACCGACGCGAACAAATGTCAACTATGTCCTCCAGATACCACAGGCGCATAATGATTTCTACACTCGACAATTTCCATGGCTAGCTCCAGCCCTATTTGAACAGTTACCGCTCCTAACCAAGACTTCAACATCAACAGGAAAATTTAAAAACTAGTTCTAGAATATTTTGAGCTTGAAAATAACGAAAGTGTTGTTATAAATAAGTTTAAATTAGGATAAAAATACAAATCAGCCTTCGTAGCATTTAAGTGTATTTTACTAACTACTCTGTAAATACTGTTGGTTTTTGATCAATGTAACTCATTCTCCAAATACTTACGGTGTGTTTTTTCAAGGAAACTGCTGGTACATACATACTCAGTAATAAATAGTGGTGGAAGAGACGAGCCTGGACGGGTCATTGACCTTAGGCTCATAAACCAACATAAGTTTAGATCTTGTATTATGTATATAGACTCTCTAAAAATCATTATATTTGTTGTATAAAGTATTTGCTGAATAAAAAAATTTAATTGAATTGAATTGAATTGAAATAAATCATTTTGCCCAAATGTTTCACCCATTTCACCCTGGGTGTTTTCCGGTCGGACTGCAGAGATAGGGACACAACGAGAGCCCAATTGGCACCTGTGTACTAAAGAACGAATCTTTTTAGACCGAAAATAAAGGTAGATGTGGATGATAAGCCCTACCGCCTACGGCGGGCGGCCATCGCATTTTTTGAATCTGCGCACCTTGGAACGTAAAAGATAGAATTTTGAGGGGGTGTTATAAAAATTTAATTTGCTCAGCGAACATAAAGTTGTATTATTCACAGAATAATAAACCAGATGTAACCACGAGATTATGTTGTACGGTTTGATGGCATCAGCATGTTAGTATGTAAAGATGCGGAATGTTTTATTGTGACTATGAAACTTGTACGGAAGAGGATACTGTAAGAGTAGCATACGGCGATGAAACTATAACTAAGGGCTTCGCTGACCTTTCCAAAGGGCTCGTTATCGCACGCGAGAGGCTCCTCGACAAAGGCCAAGTTCATTGGAATATCACACAGCGTTTTCCGAGTCGATTCAGTGTGTTATTTTGGGAGTGGAATCTGTACGATTGAGCTACTCTATAAATAGGATGTTAGTGATAGTAGTTATTGTACAGATGGATTATATTGTTACCCTGGAAAAATGTACCTACCTACATTATTGCACCCATTTGTACAATAGCGACTCCAGCATTTTCGAGACAACTGTACGAGAAGTAACTGCTGGTTGAAATGGGATTGCTCTGTTGGTTTATTGTTCTGTGAATAATTATACATCTATGCATTCGCTCAGCAAACTATTTTATAACAACCCCCTCAAATGTTCTTTCTTTTACGGTTCAAGGTGCGTAGATTTCGAAACCGCTTGCGAAGTCCTTGTCACATGAGTTTATTATTCTATATTGGACATACCTACAGAAATGTTTACTGTTCATTTATTGTTTCCTTCCTATGCAATAAATGAAATAGCCATTTTTCATGGTTTCCACCAATTTTGGCCCCCAGAAACCCAAATCAGGCCCTTTTTTTGTCAAATTATCATTGATTATATAGATAGTGCCATTTAATTGTCTTGATTCACCTCTTAACACCTGTTGATTTTAATATCTAGTGAATTAACAAATGTATGTGATTTCAGACAATTCCTCAAGTTTTTGACTCATAAAAAATGAATTTTGGGAGCTGAACATTCCATACAAACTTAATTCTTCACTCTTTGGCCGAACTACTCTTCGGTCTTCTTGGCCTAAAAAACCTAATCCTCGTTCTTCCGTACAGACCGAATATGAAGTTTATTTTGACCAAAGAATGAAGAATTGAGGTTGTAACGAAAGTTCATTTCCCAAAATTCATTTTTTATGAGTCAGAAACCTGGGAAATTGTCTGAAATCACCATAATCACTGTAAATTTGCACACAACACACAAACTCGGAAAGCGTTACCAAAAAGCGACAGGAAAACGCGTTATGCCCCATTTCGATGATTTTCGCTTACAACCGATTCGTTTCTACGGAACTTCATGTTTGCCATTTTTCATCGTACAAAAATCGTTCACCACTCGTTGCAATTGTGTGATTTCATTGAATATGTTCTTGTCAACCGTACCCCTGTACCTTGCGCGGCAGCTGAGCATGATGAAGAAAAAGGTGGGTAAACAAGGTAGTCAGCAACATAGGTAATGAAGAATGTCATTGTTTACTAGTATCGAATGTGGTAACCTTGCACCACTGTGTAACCCGGATCGTGGTGACCTTGCAAACCGTAAATGATTCCGTAAATTATCCCTAAATTGTTGTATTTCCTTTCAAGTCCTGAATCAAGATTAAGAAGAAGGCTTTGTTAATTGCGATTACCCGTTTTGTGTGTGAACAGGTTCCTTTTAGCGAATTTTCAAAGAAAATGAAGCTATTGCAATGGCTTCGAAATTTAAATAATATAAATTTTTGGAAATTTTCTTCATAGAAATCCGTTTCAGACCATTCTAAAACGATTCCTGAAATTTAACACTTTTTTATATGTATATATATATATATTTATATATATATTTATTTATTTATATATGTGTCACTCCAGACGATAACTCTCGATAGAATTGAGATAAACAGCTCAAATTTGCACAAAAAATCTATCTTGGCAATCGAAAGGCTAAGTTCGAAGATGGGCGAAATTGGCCTACTCTAAGGAGGGTTTTGGCGCATTTAAAGTGCGCAAAAATTACCCAAAAATCCCCAAAATGTTATTTTCCAACAAGTGACCCCTCATTTTAAAGGTTTTTGCACGCTGAACACGATGGTGGAATCGGATTTTAGATATCTTGATCCGTTCTCAAATTAGAGCATTTAAAGTGCGCAAAAATTACCTAAAAATCCCCAAAATGTTATTTTCTAACAAGTGACCCCTCATTTTAAAGGTTTTTGCACGCTGAACACGATGGTGGAATCGGATTTTAGATATCTTGATCCGTTCTCAAATTAGAGCATTTAAAGTGCGCAAAAATTACACAAAAATCCCCAAAATGTTATTTTCCAACAAGTGACCCCTCATTTTAAAGGTTTTTGCACGCTGAACACGATGGTGGAATCGGATTTTAGATATCTTGATCCGTTCTCAAATTAGAGCATTTAAAGTGCGCAAAAATTACCCAAAAATCCCCAAAATGTTATTTTCTAACAAGTGACCCCTCATTTTAAAGGTTTTTGCACGCTGAACACGATAGTGAAATCGGATTTTAGATATCTAAATCCGTTCTTAAATTAGAGCATTTAAAGTGCGCAAAAATTACCCAAAACTAGGATAATCTTTAAACTCTTACCCCCACCCCCTTAGAGTGGTCAGATTGAAAAATGTGAGAAGTATTAATTGAAGACGAGAGTTCGAAGCAAAAAAGGGGGAGGCAAACGATTAGTACAACTCCTTGAATTTACCCACAGCGATCAAATAAATAAGCACTTAGTACAATTACGTAATAAACAAACGGTAGAATCAGGATGGACAAAACGTACAAATTAAAATAAATACGAAGAGAATATACATAGAAAACCAAATTTTAGACCGAAGTTTTCCTTTATTCAAAACCATAGCCATTAATTCGAATATTTCTTTGAAAATTCGCTCATTAAGTCATGCTGCATGACTGATTTTTTTTTTTAAATTGCGATTACCTACTTAGTGTAAGATGGATTCGAAATGGTTTGAAAGCATTTTTGTGTGAAAGAGCTCAAAATTGAGAAATCACACCAAACCGCGTTACAATAAATTTATTTTCTGATGATGAAGAAATAACAAGCGAGAATGATTACCTATTAGTTACCTACCTACCGTCAAGATAAAGCTTGTGTTACAACATGAAAATGTCTCACTGTGTTGCGGACTTGTACGCAAGCGTTTTGGGCTAGGGGTCAGTCTGAAATTTTTTCGAGGACTGCTGATCCCGTACATATGCAAACTCAATGCTTCTACCTTCAGCTTATGTGGAAGGTTACAATGCTTCAGCTTATCTGTTTGTAATCATCAGCACACGTTCATGCAGACAGTTCTGGACTCAATCCTAGACGGTTCTATCCCCTCATTTTCAGAACACAGTTCCATACTGGGGTTTGTTGGGACAGACAGTCCTGGACCGGTCCAGAATGGAACTTCGTTCTTGAAATGAGAGGAGAGAACCGTCCAAGATTGAGTCCTGAACTTTGTCTGTCAGAAAGCTCCCGATGATGCCGAACAGAAAACCTGAAGCAATGTAACCTTCCATGTAAGCTGAACGTAGAAGCTTCAAGTGCGCAAGTGCAGGATCAGCAGTCCTAGAAAAATCCAGTATTGTTGTTACAGTTAGTCCTTAATGGTCCTGGACTGTCTGCCCAACAGCCAACTCTCAATTAAGGACCAGTTTACCTGTATAGGTGCCCCTTCTGCGTAGATCACTGTTTTCTGTGGGCAATACCTTCCCTCATGCTCCCCCCAGGTGGGTGACATCGTAGCGATAACTGGGAGCGACCGGCATCAACCATCCAAACCAACTCCACCTCCAATAAATCGCTATGATGTCCCATTTAGACGCGACGATAAATCGTAGCGATTCGATCGGTACGATAAATTGTTACTATTTATCGTAGCGTGTAAACCTGGCTTTAAGAGAGAGGATGAGACCTCTGGGCTCGACCGGGCTGTGACCAGGTTCGTGGTGGAGGTTGAAGAGGCGATGCGAGATGGAGTAGCGTCGCGAGGAGGAGGATAAGGAGCGTGAGGGGCTGTAGACTCCCCCCCCCCCCTTATAACACTACCCACCACCACTCCAGTACGTAGGACCGCGAGCAGGGAAAAATTGGAGGCCCGAAGGCGGCGCGGAGGTGGGAGCGGGACGATGACATTGAACTCTGCAAGCAGGCGCACTTCCACGCTCAGTTCAAGGGCTCTGCTCTCCTTTTCTACAGTCAGTTCCAATCCCTCTTCTCCTCGTGCTCCTCCCTCCTCAAGTACAGTCCGCACCGGCAATGACCGCCTCCTATTGGTTTATTATACTGTGAATAATACACCTATGTATTCGCTCAGCAAAAAAAATTGTATAACGCCCCTCAAAATTTTTTCTTTTACGTTTCAAGGTGCCTAGGATTCCAAAAATACCATGTCCGTCTGCCTTACCCCATATCTACTTCATCTTCGGTATAAAAAATTCGTTCTTTCGCACACATGCTCCATTTGGGCCTAGTTATGTCCCGGACTTCGCAGCCCAATCGGAATATACCCAAGGGTCTCATCGGTGAAAAAATGGCGTATAATATGGTTTTTTGGTGTTTTAATAACATGAGCTCGTGTGGTACAGTTTTCCGTGTTGTTCAAGACACGGAGACCGAATGTGAAGTCGATTTTGACCAAAGAGTAGAAAATCGAGGTTCTAACGGAGTTTCAACCTTAAATTTACGTTAAATTTTGTTCTAAAATCGCCGTTCTTCCACACACAGTTCGAGTCCCCATTTGGGAACACATTTGGGTCCTAGTTGCTGTGCTCCGAAGCTCGGCAGCCCGATCGGAATACACCCAGGGGTGATATGGAGGGAAAATGGGGGTTTTTCGAGTGTTTTGGTTTATTATTCCGTGAATAATACACCTATGTATTCGGTCAGCAAAAAATTTTTATAACACCCCCTCAACATTTTTTCTTTTCCGTTTCAAGGTGCGTAATTCCAAAAATGCAATGTCCGTCCGCCGTATCACGTGTACAGGCTTCATTTTTGGTCTAAAAAAGTCGTTCTTTCGCACACATGCTCCATTTGGGTCCTAGTTCTGTCCCGAAACTTTTCAGCCCGATCGGAATATACCCTGGGATGTTATGAGTGAAAATGTGCGCAAAAATAGGTACTTTTTGTGTTTTAGTAACATGAGCTTTTGAGGTATCGTTTTCCATGTTTTTGGGGACGAGAAGACCGAATATGAAGTCCATTTTGATCAAAGAGTGGAAAATCAAGGTTCTACCAAATGTTCAGCTCCCAAAATTGATTTTTGATGAGTCAAAAACCTGGAAAATCGTCTGAAATAACCATCAATTTGTATAATAACACTGGAAGTAGTATCAACACGTGGATCATGACGGTTAAATGGCACTACCAATGATCAAAGATAAATTGAAAAAAAAAGAAAAAAAAGGGAGCATACCTACCTAATTCGTGTTTTAGGGGCCAAAAATGGTGGAAACTATCAGAAATAGCTATTTCGATTATTTCCCATGAAAGAACCAATAAATGAACAGCCAAAATTTCTGTAGGTATGTCCAGTAGAATAATAAACCAATGTGACAAGGACTTTGCAGCGTTTTTGGTTTATTATTCTGTGAATAATACAGGTACCTATGTATTCGCTCAGCAAAAAAATTTTATAACACCCCCTCAAACTTTTTTCTTTTCCGTTTCAAGGTACGTTGATTCCAAAAATGCAATGGCCGTCCGCCGTATCACGTGTACCGGCTTCATTTTCGGTCTAAAAAAATCGTTCTTTCGCACACATGCTCCATTTGGCCCCTAGTTGTGTCCCGAAACTTTTCAGCCCGATCGGAATACACCCAGGGGTGTTATGAGTGAAAATGTGTGTGGAAATAGGTACTTTTTGCGTTTTAGCAACATGTCAGTAACATGAGCTTCTGAGATATCGTTTTCCATGTTTTTGGGGACGAGAAGACCGAATATGAAATCGATTTTGACCAAAGAGTGGAAAATTGAGTTCTACCAAATGTTCAGCTCCCAAAATTGATTTTTGATGAGTCAAAAACCTGGAAAATCGTCTGAAATAACCATCAATTTGTATAATAACACTGGAAGTAGTATCAACACGTGGATCATGACGGTTAAATGGCACTACCAATGATCAAAGATAAATTGAAAAAAAAGGGAGCATACCTACCTAATTCGTGTTTTAGGGGCCAAAAATGGTGGAAACTATCAGAAATAGCTATTTCGATTATTTCCCATGAAAGAACCAATAAATGAACAGCCAAAATTTCTGTAGGTATGTCCAGTAGAATAATAAACCCATGTGACAAGGACTTTGCAGCGTTTTTGGTTTATTATTCTGTGAATAAAACAGGTATGTATTCGCTGAGCAAAAAATTTTTATAGCACCCCCTCAAACTTTTTTCTTTTCCGTTTCAAGGTACGTTGATTCCAAAAATGCAATGGCCGTCCGCCGTATCACGTGTACCGGCTTCATTTTCGGTCTAAAAAAATCGTTCTTTCGCACACATGCTCCATTTGGTCCCTAGTTGTGTCCCGAAACTTTTCAGCCCGATCGGAATACACCCAGGGGTGTTATGAGTGAAAATGTGTGTAATAATAGGTTTTTTTTGCGTTTTAGCAACATGTCAGTAACATGAGCTTCTGAGATATCGTTTTCCATGTTTTTGGGGACGAGAAGACCGAATATGAAATCGATTTTGACCAGAGAGTGGAAAAGTGAGTTCTACCAAATGTTCAGCTCCCAAAATTGATTTTTTGTGAGTGAAAAACCTGGGAAATCGTCTGAAATCACCATCAGTTTGAATAATAACCCTGGAAAAAGTTTCAACACGTGGATCAAGACGATTAAATGGCACTACCAATGATCAAAGATAGTTTAAAAAACAAAAAAGCAAAAGCAAAAAGGAGCGTACCTAATTTGTGTTTTGCGGGCCAAAATTAATGGAAACCATCAGAAATAGCCATTTCGATTATTAAGCATGAAAGAAACAATAAATGAACAGCCAAATTTTCTGTAGGTATGTCCAATAGAATAGAATAATAAACCCATGTGACAAGGACTTTGCAGCGTTTTTCTTTTTTTTTTCAGGTTTTAGTGCACATGAGCTTGTGAGATATCGTTTTCCATGTTTTGCATGGCGAGAAGACCGATATGTAGTTGGTTTTGACCAATGAGTGATGAATTGAGGTTGTCACGAAAGTTCAGCTCCCAAAATTCATTTTTTATGAGTCAAAGGTAATCAAAGGTAATCAAAGGTAATTTGTAAAAAAAATAAAAATAAAAAAATAAATAAATAAATAGGAGCACAATTTGTGTTTTGGGGGGCCAAAAATTGGTGGCAACAGCAAAAATAGCTACTTAAACTATTGCCCATATGAAAGAAACGATAGATGAACAGCCAAAATTTCTGTACGTATGTCCAGTAGAAAAAACGCTGCAAAGTCCTTGTCATATG
The DNA here is from genome assembly GCA_954871275.1 of Leptopterna dolabrata. Classification (NCBI taxonomy): domain Eukaryota; kingdom Metazoa; phylum Arthropoda; class Insecta; order Hemiptera; family Miridae; genus Leptopterna; species Leptopterna dolabrata. The sequence continues at coordinate 755,251 of OX940983.1, forward strand.
GGGTTTATTATTCTACAGAAATGTTGGCTGTACATTTATTGTTTGTTTCATGTGAAATAATTGAAATAGCTATTGCTGATGGTTTCCACCAATTTTGGCCCCCAAAACACAAATTAGGTAGGTACGATCTTTTTTTTTTTCAAATTAACTTTGATCATTGGTAGTGCCATTTAATCGTCTTGATCCACGTGTTGACACTTTTTCTAGTGTTATTCTACAAACTGATGGTGATTTCAGACGATTTCGCAGGTTTTTGACTCATACAAAATCAATTTTGGGAGCTGAACATCTGGTACAACCTCAATTTTCCACTCCTTGGCCAAAATCGACCTCATATTCGATCTTCTCGTCCCCAAAAACATGGAAAACGATACCTCAAAAGCTCATGTTACCAACATGTTGCTAAAACGCAAAAAGTACCTATTTTTACACACATTTTCACTCACAACACCCCTGGGAATATTCCGATCGGGCTGAAAAGTTTCGGGACACAACTAGGGCCCAAATGGAGCATGTGTGCGAAAGAACGACTTTTTTAGACCGAAAATGAAGCCTGTACACGTGATACGGCGGACGGCGGACGGACATTGCATTTTTTGAATCTACGCACCTTGAAACGGAAAAGAAAAAAGTTTGAGGGGGGGTTATAAAAATTTTTTGCTGAGCGATTACATAGGTGTATTATTCAGAGAATAATAAACCAAAAACCCATGTGACAAGGATTCTGCAGCGGTTTTTTTTTTTTTTTAATGTGCCAGAGTCCTGTAGATTATCGATCCATCCAGTAGATCTATGTACATGTTGTGCTCATTCATTCATCGGCCCGGAATGCTTCTGTCAGCTTCTGTGGATGTTCGCTCTGAAGAGCTTGAGGTCGTCCATTTTCCCTGGCGAGCAAAGTGCAGTAACCTTTCCCCCACCGCAGGAACAAGTCTGCCACCTCCTATTCCGCCCCATCAGCTGCCCACTCAACCAGTCAACCTTGCAATAGGTTTCTCCGCAGTCATACACTTAATACAGGGTGGACCCATTGGCCCATCCAAGGTGCACCATCCCAGTTGTTGGCTTATTTCGAGCCTAACTTCCCCTTCGATTGTGATTAATGATAAAACGATTGAGAGCTTCGGTTTCCGATATTTATAGGGTGTAGCAAAAGTCGGTATCTATTTGACTTTCCCATAACATTATTAAAAATAGGTATATTTACATAATATTTTCATCATTATGTAGGTGAAAATCTCCGATTATGTATGGAAGATAATATCCGGCGTATGGCCACCCCAAGCCCGATGACACGCGTCTACTCGCTCCAAGAAATTTTGCAAGATCCGGATTTTCATTCACGAATCATTTTCAGTGATGAAGCTCACTTTCATTTAAGAGGTTTTGTAAACAAGCAAAGCTGCAGGTTCTGGGGTTTGGATAACCCTCAGGAGACACAAGAACAACAATTGCATCCACAAAGAGTGACAGTGTGGTGTGGATTTTGGAGCTGCGGAAGTGCTCCAAAAGATGACAGTGGAAGTATTGTCACCGTCATTGGAGAACGGCACAGACCTTGACTTGATGCTAACAGATTTTTTTAATCCCTGAATTGGAACAATCTGACAGCGACATAATATAGTCGCAGGTGCTATAATTATTTGGTATGTTCGAGTAGATCAAGAGAACGAACGATTGCTATGACCCAACTAACTGGTTAGTGAACGATCGATTAGGCCCTATCTATCCCAAAGCCCTTTGATTTAGATTATCATGAGACAAATTATTAGCTCGGTTGCGCGAAAAAGGATGAGTGGGCGGGGGAGTAGGATAGAGCAGAATCATTGCGTATAAAAAGACACAAGAAGTTGTTGCTCTTTGTCGCTCGAATAGTGGTTAGGTAATTATTCAATTAACCGAGATCGTACCTTACTACCTAGTCCTGGTACAATTTTTGACGTGCCTTGACATGTTTTGCGAGAATAAAAATACCTGTTATATACCTCAGATATGCGGGAATAAATCGATAGGTAGAACAGACGGAAATTAAATAAATCTGACCGGCGGAAGGCAAAGGAATGCATTTATAAGCGCCAGGAGCGAGAACTGCCAACGGGTTTCCCGCTGCAAGAGCGATCTACCGGCGGTCGCTCGAACCATTTTCTTCGCCGGTTGGTGCCGCTGTGCCGCGGCGATCGCCCGAACTGCCGTATCGAGCGCCAACCTTGTAACGAGAGGGTCAAGGGCAGGCGTCAACCCCATTCATCCCCCCCTTGTATCAACAACTACCACCACCACTATGATAATATTTCCCCGCATCCCAGGCGCCGTCATGAAATATATTAAGTAGTGCACTGCTACATACATCAGATACCTACTACATAGCATTCAAACACATTCTGCAAACATTCCTCTGTCGTTAATCTATTCAAATGCACAGCAAATAACATCTACTGCAGAGTTCTACTACACAGTTGACAACAAAGTTCTTGGGGTTAAAACGTTGCAACGTAAAAATTGTATTCAGCCATTTCCAAGCAATTTGGCTGTAATGCAACCAGGAGAACGCTTGATTTATATTGTAATGTCAATTATATAATATATATATACTGTAGATTTATGTTACAATGGATACTTAATGTGAATATCATTATTATTCTAGTATTAAAGTATGCGACAATTTTGCAAATCCTATAGGTACATAAATGAGCAATAAATCTCCATGCACTCAATGTATGAGTAGGAAGTGAAACTATTTGGTTAGTTGAAATAGGTCTGAAAAAACCACAACGCTTAAAATAAGGCACTTTTGTGTGTAAAACTAAAAACTTAAATGTGATTAACGCATTATTAAAAATTGCGGATGGGGCTTATTATCGGGGGACTAAATATGCCATTGATGCAGTATAAATTCCATTGAATACCCAAAGTTCGGATCGGTGCCTGATTTAGATAACCAGCACATTCCACGGACTTACTGGGTGTGATGTAGCGGGTGGTATGTAGTGTTTTGAAGATAATAATTCAGTGGTACTTTTTTTAAATTTTTGGCGAATGTATTGAGAGGTTAGTTTACTTGTTTTTTACTCAGTTATCTAGTGGTTTGCGTTGTTAATAATTGAAATATTGAGAACTCACTAGCAGATAATTGTTATCTTCTGAAAATCTTATGTTTTCCACTGATTCCTTTTAAAATAAAAGGGCCTGTTTCCACAATAATCCTTTAAAATAAAAAATGTCTTCAGATTTGTTGGAACCTCCAGTTTTGGTTTATTATTTTCAACAATGAACCTTTGGAATCGAGCATGAAACAAAGGTAATTCTGAGCAATTACTTGGTCAACCCCAAACTTTTTCATATTTGACTACGATAATGTAGAGATGTAGGTATGTGAAACTAAAAAAACATAATGTAGGCCCCGGAAAGTTGATATATGGTATATAAAAATAGAAATTACCTCAGTAATCGCCGGGTTCAACGTCCTCATCCGAGTCAGCGGCAACTGGATCAGTGTTCTGTTGTGATGGTTCCCCGTTGTAAACTTCACCGATAGCACGAAACAAATGGTGTAGTCTTTGTTTGTAATCGTTATGTTTCCGTTTGAACATGAACTCAGCAAGGTGGCCAATAAAATGGTGTTTTGTGTTGCTGAACCTCGGAACGTTTCCCCGCACTTCTCTCCACAAACGCTCAATATGTTGAGTGTGTGCTCCCGTGTCTTTGAACCTTCTTATCGCTCGGCAACCTGTACGACGGCCTTGCGGGGCTTGAATTATATGTTTCTTGCTTTCTGAGAACATCCTTACGACCGTAGTAAAATATGAAAAAGTGTGGGGTTGACCAAGTAATTGCTCAGAATTACCGAAACAAAAAATTTAACCCCCCCCCCCCCTCCACACCAAAATGAAAGGTTTTCCGTTTCAAGGTATGTAGAATCCGAAAATTGAATAAATTTCTGTCCGTCCACCGTTCTTCGCACTTTCCTTACCGCTTACCATGATCGAAAAAAAATCAGTCATGCAGCATGACTTAATGAGCGAATTTTCAAAGAAATATTCGAATTAATGGCTATGGTTTTGAATAAAGGAAAACTTCGGTCTAAAATTTGGTTTTCTATGTATATTCTCTTCGTATTTATTTTAATTTGTACGTTTTGTCCATCCTGATTCTACCGTTTGTTTATTACGTAATTGTACTAAGTGCTTATTTATTTGATCGCTGTGGGTAAATTCAAGGAGTTGTACTAATCGTTTGCCTCCCCCTTTTTTGCTTCGAACTCTCGTCTTCAATTAATACTTCTCACATTTTTCAATCTGACCACTCTAAGGGGGTGGGGGTAAGAGTTTAAAGATTATCCTAGTTTTGGGTAATTTTTGCGCACTTTAAATGCTCTAATTTAAGAACGGATTTAGATATCTAAAATCCGATTTCACTATCGTGTTCAGCGTGCAAAAACCTTTAAAATGAGGGGTCACTTGTTAGAAAATAACATTTTGGGGATTTTTGGGTAATTTTTGCGCACTTTAAATGCTCTAATTTGAGAACGGATCAAGATATCTAAAATCCGATTCCACCATCGTGTTCAGCGTGCAAAAACCTTTAAAATGAGGGGTCACTTGTTGGAAAATAACATTTTGGGGATTTTTGGGTAATTTTTGCGCACTTTAAATGCTCTAATTTGAGAACGGATCAAGATATCTAAAATCCGATTCCACCATCGTGTTCAGCGTGCAAAAACCTTTAAAATGAGGGGTCACTTGTTAGAAAATAACATTTTGGGGATTTTTAGGTAATTTTTGCGCACTTTAAATGCTCTAATTTGAGAACGGATCAAGATATCTAAAATCCGATTCCACCATCGTGTTCAGCGTGCAAAAACCTTTAAAATGAGGGGTCACTTGTTGGAAAATAACATTTTGGGGATTTTTGGGTAATTTTTGCGCACTTTAAATGCGCCAAAACCCTCCTTAGAGTAGGCCAATTTCGCCCATCTTCGAACTTAGCCTTTCGATTGCCAAGATAGATTTTTTGTGCAAATTTGAGCTGTTTATCTCAATTCTATCGAGAGTTATCGTCTGGAGTGACACATATATAAATAAATATATATATAAATATATATATATATATATACATATAAAAAAGTGTTAAATTTCAGGAATCGTTTTAGAATGGTCTGAAACGGATTTCTATGAAGAAAATTTCCAAAAATTTATATTATTTAAATTTCGAAGCCATTGCAATAGCTTCATTTTCTTTGAAAATTCGCTAACATTTTCTTTGAAAATTCGCTAAAAATGAATGAAATTTGGTTTATATGTCCCATGCGGGGTCTAGTTGGTCAGCGGAACTCGGGGTTACTGTCAGTCGTCTCTGAGGGGTGAAAAATAGGGTGTTGAAATTTCCCGAATGCCGTATCTCATAAGCTTTCATTAGAAGGGTATTTTTTTACCGTTTTTAAATTGATCTTGACCTAAAGCATTTTTTTTAGACCACCCGGAGCATTGTACGTCGAGCAGTTCGTTTGCATTGAAAGGCATCGTCAACATGATCGTGAATGCTACGGTATACATCCAGCCCAGAGATATCATTGCTAGCGAACACCTGACTATAACCACGGATGGCTGTTGCATAAAATCGGTTTCGTTGTTTTGTGATATTATTTCGTTTGAAGAATGATGGTTATTTTGAATTCAGATGGTTCAATTTGAGCAAACGTAATACTTCATGAATGAACACATGGTGTTTCAGACGATTTCGCAGGTTTTTGACTCATAAAAAATCAATTTTGGGAGCTGAACAGCTGGTATAACCTCAATTTTACACTCCTTGGTCAAAATCGACTTCATATTCGGTCTTCTCGTCCCCAAAAACATGGAAAACGATACCTCCAAAGCTCATTTTACTACTATGTTACTATAACACAAAAACACTGCAAAGACCTTATCATATGGGTTTATTATTCTACTGGACATACCTACAGAAATGTTGGCTTTTCATTTATTGTTTCTTTCAACTGCAATTATTATTGAAATGGCTATTTTTGATAATTTCCACCAATTTTGGCCTCCAAAAACACGAATTAGGCTCGGTTTTTTTAAAACAGATTATTTTTGATCACTGATAGTACCATTTAATTGTCTTGATTCCCCTGTTGGTACTCCTTCTAGTGTTATTATACAAATGTATGGTGATTTCAGAAAATTTTCCATGTTTTTGACTAATGAAAAATTAATTTCGGGAGCTTAACCTTCATTAAAACCTCAATTCTTCACTCTTCGGTCATAATCAACTTAATATTCGGCTTCTCGCCCTAAAAAACATGGAAAACGATACCTCACAAGCTCATGTTCACTAAAACCTCAAAAATCCCTCGAAAACCCCTGTTTTTACACCCATTCTTCACACGTAACACCCCTGGGTGTATTCCAATCGGGCTGCCGTGTTTCGGAGCACAACTAGGACCCAAATGTGTTCCCAAACGGGGACCCAACCTGTGTGCTGAAGAACGACGATTTTAGACCAAAATTTAACGTAAATTTAAGGCTGAAACTTCGTTAGAACCTCAATTTTCCATTCTTTGGTCAAAATCGACTTCATATTCGGTCTTCTCGTCCCAAAAACATGGAAAACGGTACCTCAAAAGCTCATGTTACTAACATGTTGCTAAAACACAAAAAACCTGGTAAATCGTCTGAAATTATCATAGATTTGTATAATAACACTGGGAAAAGTGTCTACACGTGGATCAAGACGATTGAATGGCACTACCAATGATCAAAGATAGTTTAAAAAAGAAAAAAGAAAAGAAGGGCGTAACATATTTGTGTTTTAGGGGCCAAAATAGCTATTTCGATTATTACGCATGAAAGAACGCTGCAAAGTCCTTGTCACATGGGTTTATTATTCTATTGGACAACCTACAGAAATGTTGGTTGTTCATTTATTGTTTCTTTCATGTGAAATAATCGAAATAGCTATTTCTGATGGTTTCCTTAATTTTGGCCCCTAAAACACAAATTAGGTACCCACGCTTTTTTTTTTTTTTTTTAACTATCTTTGATCATTGGTAGCGCCATTTAATCGTCTTGATCCACGTGTTGACACTTTTTCCAGTGTTATTATACAAACTGATGGTGATTTCAGACGATTTCCCAGGTTTTTCACTCATAAAAAATCAATTTTGGGAACTGAACATTTGGTAGAACTCAATTTTCCACTCTTTGGTCAAAATCGACTTCATATTCGGTCTTCTCGTCCCCAAAAACATGGAAAAAGATTATCTCAGAAGCTCATGTTACCAACATGTTGCTAAACCGCAAAAAGTACCCTATTTTTACACACATTTTCACTCATAACACCCCTGGGCATTTTCCGATCGGGCTGAAAAGTTTCGGGACACAACTAGGGCCCAAATGGAGCATGTGTGCGAAAGAACGATTTTTTTAGACCAAAAATGAAGCCTGTACACGTGATACGGCGTACGGCGGACGGCGGAAGGACATTGCATTTTTGGAATCTACGCACCTTGAAACGGAAAAGAAAAAAGTTTGAGGGGGAGTGATTTTTTGCTGAGCGAATACATAGGTGTATTATTCACAGAATAATAAACCAAAGGTTATATTTTAATGCACCCAAGTTACGAGCCGTGAGAGAGCCCAGGTGTGTGTACTGAAGTCATCGGCCAACTGACTAATTTTTTTTAGCATTTAGGAATTTAGGATTTACTACTTATTGACTATCTGAAGTTGAACCGTAAATTTGCCTGTTCATCGTATATACCTCGGAAATACCTCTTATCGGCTTCACTAATGGTGCGTAATTGCAAAATAATTTTGGGAGGATCGTATACGGTAATTCAGAACTCAAAGTAGGTACCTAATGATTAAAACCCGTAGGAATCCACTGTACTATGAATGATAATTCAGCCTGAGGTTCTTCGTGCAGAGGTTCTCCTCTTTTTTTTATAAGGCTTTTGATTGAATCATGTTGGTTTTTGTAAAATAAACCATTTAGGAAATCGTTCATAGTAACCTCGAGATTATGGAATTTTTGGCTTTAAAAAGATGTAACTTCCAATTTTTGCCATGTTATATAATACTTACTTTTTTCTTGACTTTGAGGGATTGATGAAACTTTGAAGGTTCATTAGACATCGAAATTGCAAAAATAAAGCAGAAATTCGACAGTACAATTTCTCCAGTATTATTTCACGGTATTTTCCGATTTGGGGTTCATTTTCGAGTTTCCTATGTGAAAAATTTGGCACTGTTCATTCAGAAATCTGTAAAATGTGGCATACTCGTGATCGGTGTATAACGCATGGATTATCATGGCGGAATAAGCTCATAGCATACGATCTCAACCTGTCTTATGTAGGTACTCGAGTTTCTACCTTAGTCTCCTGGTCTACGTTGACTCACCCAATGGTGACTTGATAAAGAAACCGACCGTCCAGGCAGGCTCGAGTGACTCACTGGCCGATTCGGGTAAGGAAGTGACTCATCCACATATTCGAAATGTTCGTAACCTCCTCATCCCCTCCCTCCCTGTAAACCTTCAGCAGTCCCTTTTACCCCTACCCAACTGGATCTGTCGCGATACCGTAGCTGGGGATACCGTCTCCAGAGTGGTGCCCAAGAGGTGAAACTGGGCTCCGGCCGGGGTTGCGAAAATGGGGGTCGGTGACCGGTGAACGATTTTGCCCTACTATTCAATCGAAGGCTCTCTTGGAGTCACTAAACGGGGGCACAGTGTGCTTCTAGGTCATCGCATCACTCATCCCGAGGGACAACGTTAATATTTCTTCAGCTTCACGATACCTTGTTTTATGGCATTTACACCATATCTGCATATTATACTCACACTCCTTAGGTAATGAGTTAAAAACGACATTTTTGCACGTATTCGTTGTAGTTACCAAACAAGCCGACAGAAGTATATTTATGCAGTGTGACCAAGAATGAACCCATACAGAGGCCAATCAATAATTATTCGTTGCTGATCAACAATACAGGTCGAAAATCTACATTAATAAATTCTACAGTAATAATCCCTTAGGGGTGACTGACGGTAACGCCGAGCTTCGCGGGCCAACTATACCCCAAATGGGACGTACAAACCAAATTGAATTAATTTTGGTTCATGGTAACCAAGGAAAGTGCGAAATACAGCGGACGGGCGGAAACTTTGATTAATTGTTTTCAATAGTGAACCTTTGGAATTGAGCATGAAAACTCTGCAAATTAATACAAACCGGTTCGTTATTTACCTTTATAGATGCCCCTTCGGCGTAGATAACTGTTTTCTGTGGTCAGCACCTATCTTCGTGCTTCTCCCAGGAGCTCTAAATCGAGTAGTGGAGCGGCCCGAGAATTACAGTTTCATAAAAATGCGCAAGATTCAATAATTCAATCATTAATTTTTTTTTGTTATTCAAGAAGCATTTAACGTTCGTTAAAGTTACTCTTAGGTCTAATTAATTCAAGTGAAATTTCACATAAAACTACATCCTAGGTGAGTTTTTCAATGCACAAAAACGTACAAATAATTGGGAAACGTGCTCCAGACGTGAAAACTTGCGTTTTGTAATGTATTAAAGTTCCTTACACCATATCTGATCCATGTCATAATTTTAGGTATTGTTCTCCCTGCATCACAATATGCATGTTGTAAGTTGACAAATAGGATTCGTTTGTAGGGGGGGGGGGGGGGACGATGAAAAGTCGTGGGGATTAGAAGTTATTGGACGAGGCGAGGGCCACGGTGACCGATTGCAGCACTCCTGCTCTGAGCAGCCTCCAGTCCCTGCAAGTCTGCGCGCTGGCACCCGTATTCACGCCGAGTTGCCACATCCATCGTTACGGGGGGGGGGGGGGGGGGCTATCCATATTCTATCCTCATTACAGAATCAAACGACTGCTCAACGCACAGTCGGCAAAAATCGAAAATATATTGTTGACTAACGCATAACAGAGGATACTGTGTTGCAGTTACCCTGACTAGTTTTTCCAAGTTTCTGGCGAGTAATTACACCAAACTGAATCGATTAATAATAAGGACCATTGATAGACAATCAATATCGCAGCCTGAGTACGGCAAACGTTAAAATTCTGTACTTCGCCAAAATGTTTGTAATAACAATTCAAAAGATTTTTTTTTTTTTTAATAGTAATAATAGTGTAATTTTAGTAATCAAAGGACCTAATTCCTATTAACTTGAACAATAGTGTAAGCACCCGTAATTGCAGAACGCAAAAAAAGTTTCCATCGGAGAAAGATTTCTTGCAATCCTCATCTGCAGGCCTTCATCAATCTGTTGGAGTAGCGGTACGTTCAAACTCCTGTCACTGTATTGTTTCACTGTACTGTTGGTGGATGTAGTGCCGCGGGTAAAGGAGGTGCATCCTCACACGCGACATGCCGCCCCATCGGCCCCACCTAAGAGGTCCTCCGCGTTACGCCATCGCTTCCGTGACGAGTGAACGCAGAGGCTGGAAGCACGGAGTATGGCGAAGGCCAGCCTAGTGCGGACCCATGCCCGCACTACGTGCTGCGGCCGCGCCCATTTGTCCGCTAGCCGCTCTGCAAGAACTTTGACAAATGCCGACATTTGAGGAGCCAAGTGGCCATCAACTGATGTTACAAGAGGCGTAAATGAAGCGTGCCTTTCTTCGCAAGCAGAGACATATTTCCTTTTCTTTTCTTCTTCTGCTGCCTTGAATATGGCGGACACATTGCGTGGAAGGTAAGAGGGAGCATCAGTGTCTGTGACACGGATATCAAACAATGCCTCCCTCTGTACCTCCCAAACACCACGGCACGCCAGATCACCTCTGAGGCCAGAATGCGTGTCCGAAGTTTCTTGGATGATTGGTTCCCTTACACAATTGCCCCAGGCACTCTCCATCAGCTGCCCCAACACGTCCCGCACTTCATTGTGTCGCCAGGTGACTAGTCCACCGGTCTTGCAACTCATGGCATGTTCTATGGAAAACCTGCTCCCACACCCGTCACAATTTGAAGGGATATCCGTTGGAGGGCGCATGTAGCGCAAGGCAAGGGCATCTCTGAACTGCGTTGGGGACATGTCAAAGTGTAGCCTCTTTATTGGTAGAACCGAGAGCCACCCTGTCGACCTGCTTCCAGAGAGTTTTTGAATTGAGCGTTCCACTGCCCTCTTGCGGTTTGCCGGAAAATCAGTGAGTATCTCATGAAGAAGCGTTTCTGCCTCTTCATCCTTTTTGCAAACTGCGGCTTTCCTCTCAGCACCCAATGTGGCAAGATGGTCTCCTAGGACAAAACTGGATCCACTTCCCGCAGGAATTGCCTCAGCCAGTATCCTAGTTCCCCTTCGTGAGGTGTCAAAGAGTAATTGAGCGGTAGCCACTGGATCAGTCAAGGCTAATCCACCTTTCTTGACAGGAAGGGAAAACAAATCGCACTCTTCTGGTGTTACATCCGACTTGAGAAGAGCTGGTATGAAAGAAGACCTACAGGCCCTTTTCAAGCTCACATAGGTGTTCTCATTCCCTTGAGCTACCCTTTGTAGAAATTGCCAACGAAATTGCAAGGATTTCACATATGCGGCATAGGCAGACTGGGGTTGGGATTTCCCTGCTTCTGACAACTTTTCCACCAACCTAACCCAGTTTTCAACTTTGGAGTCCAGATAACTTTGTTTCATCCCCTCTTCTCCAACATAACCTCCCAGAAATCGTCAGCCAGTGACAACCCTTATACCAGAGCCTGAAAAAACGGAGCTCGCGGTCTCCACACACTCAGGGTGTACAACAAGGTATGACTTCTGGCCTTGAGGGAAGTAACCGTAATCTGGTCCCAGCTGTTGAAGCTTATCCCACCAAACCCTTAAATCTGCAAGCTGGCCTTGGGCTGAAGAGTCATCTGCATACCAACATTGGGTTACTCTGGAGTTTTGTAGTTGGTTGATCAGTGGTACAGTAGATAGGCCATAGAGCAACATAGCAAGAGGATCCCCTTGAGTTACCCCCTCCCTACTATGTAGCCTTTCTTCACTTCTACGAAAAACCAATTCAGCATGTCCTCGATATGTGTTGTACAGAAACTGGGCTCATCTTGGCCATAGAGCCCTTGCTTGCCACAAAGCGGCTACCCTGTTCATCTCGTTGCAAGCGTTCTTTGCGTCGACTAGAAGAAGGCCCCAGTTGGAATCAGAAGAGGAATTCTCCAAGAACATCGTGTCCATGGTGTGCACTGCCCCTTCTATGCCGGCAGCAAGACCTCCACAGAGTTGCCTTCCCTTGCATGCTGCTGTGACATCTTCACCAGTCGCTAAAGCCATGACTTTCCCGAAAATCCTCCGTAAACATTCCCCGACTCCTATGGGGCGCACCCCTGGATTTTTGTCTAATGCTACCAATCGACCAGCAACAAGAACCTGAATTGACTCCCACGGGACACTTTGATTGGCAATTTATTAGCAAGGGCTGCTACTGAACCCCTGAGCCTTAGGCTGTGGCGGCCATAACGTAGCAAAAAGTCAGACCATTGTTCAGCAGTGGAGCCGCTTGGGCCTCCTCCTCCGTGGAGTTTCGTGGCTACCAATTCCACGTGTTCCTCAGAGATTTGTACTCCCAACAAAGGAGGCATGTCTTCTCCATCTGGTGCCACCAGTAATGAAGGGTCAGGCACCACTGGGTCCAGGTGTTTCTGTCTAAGCTCATCAAGGACCGTTCTTCCCTGGTCATCAACTTGCATTTCTGGGGCAAGGACGGTCGATGTTCCCCCTTCTTCGAGCCAGCGAACTGCTTCTCTTACTTTTCCTCGGAGCATTAGACGGTGGAAAATCTTAATCACCTGTTCAGGACTCATCAGGAATTCCTTCTTTGATCGCCCACGGCTGACTAATTTCCGGTCTAGCGTCAGAGCTTCTTGTAATAGGACGTCATAGTGCCCTTGTTCCCATAGCCTGAGCCTTCGGTCTAGGAGTGTTCGAATGTCCTTGGCCTGTTTCACCATTCTATCCCATTGGAGGACGACTGATAGGTACACTAACACGCGCTCAGAGGGATGCGTGCCCTCCACTAGTGCATCCAATTCACTTGCTAGAAAGTCGATAAATCGACACGTCATTGCTCCATTGGGCAAGTCATATTGCTTCCCTGTCAACTTTGTTATGTCCCTCCATCTTCCATACCAGACTCCAGTCTGACTTCCTGGCCGACTTATGTAGGGAGCCCCGTACACTTCTTCGAGCATTGTTAAGGCTGGTGGGCTGGCGTCTGGTGTATCGGCCTCTGATGTGGTGCTGGCGTCTGGTAGGCTGGCAGCTCGTGGATTGGCAACTTGGTTCAACGCGCTCGCGCAAGCTGGAGCCCTGGCCAGATGCCCGTTGAGGCTAATGAATGTCCTTCCGCAACCATTGCACGTCAATCTGGGCCGAGGCGTCCCTCCAAAGATGTCTACACTCGATGCGTGTGATGTATCGTGGGACATCTTAGCAATTCACTACGCGATACAATGTAAACAATCAACAACAAAAACCTTTTTTTTTTTCTCCCCTAAAAGAAACGAGGGGAACCTGTGTACCACACCACTTTTGGCGGACCTAGTTTCCTGCTGGTGAATCTGTACCTACTGCACCATTCCGAGTTTATGAACTTGAACTTGAAAAACACAAACTGCTCGTCCGCAACCGTTCGCAACACCTCGTCCGGCAAAATTTGGTCCCTCGCGACGACGATCAGGAAAATCAACGAAACACGCCCGTGTTAATGTTTCTGCCGAGAATGGTCCACTTTTGTACACTTCTTACCACTTTTTCCGGCACTTTTCGCAGAGCAAAACTAACGATTCAAAAGATTAAAAGAATACGAAATGCAGGTAAAATTTGAGTTTTTTTTAGAAATTACTCAAGATACGAAAAGGTAATATACTAAAGGTAAGGTAATATCTAACAGTGGAGAAGGTGGTAATTTTATAAGTGATGTTGAAAATTATTTGAATGATAAAAACGCTGAAAATTATTACACAACGGTTTATTATTTTCCTGTATTATAGATGCCCGTTCTACATAGATCACTGTATTCTGTGGGCAATATCTACAACTCTGGTGCCTCAATTATAGAGCCCTAAATCGAGTAGGGACTGGAGCCAGCAGGGCAATCACATTTCATAAAAATGCGGTAGGTTAAAGTATTCTATGCATAATTATTTGATTTTACGCATTAAGCATAGCATTTGTTTAAGTTGCAAAAGTGCCCGTCAACAAAATCCAAAGCAACCATCGATAGAGCTTTTGCAACACACTCACGACGAAACGAACGAAACGAAAGCAGTGCTGCGCATGCGCACTTAAGACACCAAAAAGTTTGACGAACCGTGACGACGAAAAATACCGGGGTCTCGCGGTGTCAGCTTTCTTCGTGTTGATATGACGAAACGTAATTTAACCTTACATCTGTATAACGCTACCTACCTTCTTCTGTTTTCCTTGGAAAATAAAAATGTTGAGCGTCGTATTCACAGCTGCTTCTTGGCGTCTTGGCAGACTTGACACCATGTGTGGACATAGATTTGTATTAACCATGGAGTAAAATGGATGAAAGAGAGGTTGACATAACGTTAGCGTGACTCCACCAGCCCGTAGACGCCAAAGCTGAACGAAAACTGAACCGAAAAAGGTTAGCATCTGACTTCGGTCGCCCTATCCGCCATTTCCGTTTCGTTTCGTCACGAGTGTGTTGCAAAAACTCTCTATCCTTCTAAAACTAACTGAATGACACTACAGCCCAGAGTGGCCTTGACCTCCACTAAGATATCTTTCCTGTGCTGTTGTCCTCCACTCCTAGCACCCAAGCCGTGCCGTGTCCTCGTCTAAGTTGTCATTCCACCGCTGCCTCGGTCTTCGTCTTCTTGTATTACCATTTGGTCGTGACAGCAACAGCTGTTTAGAGGGATCATCAATAATCCAGTCGGAGAACATGTCCTGCCCATCTTGACCGCCCCAGCTTCACGAACCTAACGACGTCGTCATCATCGTGGAGCTGGTACTGTTCTTCATTTTTTTTTTTTTGGCGCCGCCATTGCCCGCGCTCAAATACTGGACCCAAAATTCTCCCAAGTATTTTCCTCTCAAACACCCTGAGCACGCTGTCTGACTGCTTGGTAATCACCCACGATTCGGACCATAGGCTATTACAGGACGAAGCAGTACTTTGTAAAGTTTCAGTTTGGTGTTCCTGGGGATGGATGGAGACTTGAGGAATGACAGCAGTTCAAAATTGGCAGGAAGAATCCTTGCCTTGATATCTGTAGGGCAGTCACTGCCTTAATGAACAGTGGGGCCAAGGAATGTAAAAGTTTCCACCCTTTTAAATCGTTAGAGTCCAGTGAGATCAATAGGGGCCTACTCAGCCAGAAGACCGTGAACAGCAAGACCAAGTTGGCCATCTACACCTCTGTCTACGTGCCAACCCTTACACATGGACTTGAGAGTTGGGTTCTCATCCAGACTTCTCGTAGCCGAATCCAAGCAATGGAAATGAGATTCTTAAGGAAAATAGAGGGCAGGACAGGACGCGACAGAGTGAGAAACCATACCGTTTGCAGCACTTTGAATATGGAACTCCTTAAAAGCCGTATAGAAAGAGGACAGCTGCAATGGTTTGGCCACGTAGAACGCATGCCAGAAGATGCAGATGCCAAGAAGGTCTATAGCACAAGAGCTAAGGGCAGAAGAAGAAGAGGACGACCCCGCCGGAAGTGGATAGACGTCATAGAGGAGACTGCCCGTTCCAAGGGGAAAACCTTGTCCGAGGCCCGTCGGCTTGCAGCTGACAGAGTGGCCTGGAAGTCGTTCTGCAAATCCTCGACACCACTAGGTAGAAGAGGAATGACTAAGAAGAAGAAGAGTCCAGTGAGAATGTCCAGTGTTCGTTGGTATGTCTGTTGGAAACCAAGCATTTTGTATTTTCCTGGTTGAGCCATATATCTGCTGCTGCCAACCTTAGTGAGCTGAGAGCTCTTTCCAAATCCCTTGCAGTCCTGGCCATCAGATTTATGTTATCTGCATAGGCCAAGAGCTGTTTGGGCCTCTGGAAGATGGTCCCATTTGCATTGAACTGAGCGTCTCGCACTACCTTTTCTAGGGCTATGTTAAACAGCAAACAAGCTAGTGCATCACCTTGCATTAAACCAGCTTTAGTTTCGAACTGCTCAGACCCTTGGTTCCGGATCTGAGAGACTGTACGACGCATTGTCAGCTCTATCAGCCTGCTGTGTTTGTCAGGTACCTCAAATTCTCTCATTGCAGCATACAGTTTTTCCCTGATGTCATACGCTGATATATGATACGCTGACATGAAATTGATGAACAAGTGGTGGGTCGTCACCTGAAACTCGGTGCTCTTTTCCTGTACCTGCTTTCAAGGAGAAGATCTGGTGGACTGTCGACTTTCCGTGCACGAAACCTCGCTGGTGTCTCCCCACAATGCGCTGGGCATGTGGTAGAAACCGTACGAATAGAACATTGGAGTGGACTTTTATGCAATGTTGAGCAGAATGATTCCTCTATGATTTTTGCACTCAAGAGCGTCCCATTTTTCGTGAATAACACAAATTGTACCTCGTTCTGGGGAAGGTTCCTCTCTGCGCCAAATCTCAGTGATCAACGTATGCAGCCCTGCTACAAGTTCTTCGTCACTTAACTTGAACGTCTCAGTGGAAATCGCATCACTCCCTGATGCCTTTTTATTCTTGAGGCGTGATATAGCACTGCGTACTTCTCCTATGGTGGGTGAGTCCAATATTTTGACATTTTATGTCTTTACTTTGCTACATAAACTCGAAAATGTAACGCGGGACATGTAACGGAGAAGCGTCACGAAAATATTTCTGATGATTTTCGCTTACAACCGATTCGTTGCTACGGAACTTTATCTTCGCCAGTTATCATCGTACAAAAATCGTTCACCACTCGTTGGATAGCTCTCGATTTACCTAACCATATTACGTTAACCACTGCGGAGTGCGTGGCCGACAAGCTGCGGTATGAGCGTGATTGTTTAAATGAATGCGTATGAACTTCTCCGGTTATCATCGTATACAAATCGTTCACCACTCGTTGGAAAGCTCTCGATTTACCATTACATCGCAACCATCAACGAGCACAATCAAACGTAGTTATCATTGGTCTTATAAGACGGCACTCGTTGTAATAACCTCAGTGACCGCGCGATGGAATCTTGACCAAAACAATTAAGTACGAAGTACGTGGTGTGGGTGCGGGAGGGGGCGCAAAGACATAAAATGTCCCTCTTGGTTGCGTACTTTCTTTCTGGTTCTCCTCACTCATCACCGATCTAGAGTCTGTGGAGTTATGTACTAACAGGGGACCTACCACCTAATAATTCTAAGGATTATCTATACAGAGAGCTGTGATGTGTAACAGAAGGGTTATCTATACAGAGATCTATGATCTGTAACCGAAATGTGTTCTATACAAAATAATAAACCGTTGCGTAGGGATTTGCAGCGTTTTTATTAATTCCTCCGTAAAATTTACAGGCTTGGTTAGTTTGTCGTGCGTTTTCCAATTCTTGAATATTCTTTCTGTCGAAGTCCCCATGTTTCCGCCTACACAGCTTTTGGTTTATTATTCTGTGAATAATACACCTATGTATTCGCTCAACAAAAAACTTGTATAACACCCTCTCAAAATTTTTTCTTTTCCGTATCAAGGTGCGTAGATTCCGAAAATGCAATGTCCGTCCGCCGTCCGCGATACGCCGTCCGCCGTATCACGTGTACCGGCTTCATTTTCGGTCTAAAAAAATTCGTTCTTTCACACATATGCTCCTTTCGGGCCCTAGTTGTGTCCCGAAACATTTTGAAGCCCGATCAGAATATACCCAGGAGTGTTATAAGTGAAAATGTGTATATAAATAGGTACTTTTTGTGTTTTAGTAACATGAGCTTTTAAGGTATCGTTATCCATGTTTATGGGACGAGAAGACCGAATATGAAGTCGATTTTGACCAGAGTAGAAAATTGAGGTTCTACCAAATGTTCTGCTCCAAAAATCGATTTTTTATTAGTCAAAAACCTGGGAAATTGTCTGAAATCACCATCAATTGGTAGAATAGCACTAGGAAAGTTTCAACACGTGGATCAAGACGATTAAATGGCACTACCACTGATCAAAGATAATTTGAGAAAAAAAAATGCTGCAAATCCCTGCACAACGGTTTATTATTTTGTACAGAATACCGTTCTGTTACAGATCACAGGTCTCTGTATAGATAACCCGTCTATATAATATAATATGTACTGCTCTGTACATATTATGTGGATCGCAGATCCTCCGTAGGTTAGTACCTAACCCCGTACTCGTTACTAGGTGCCTACCTAAATCACGAATTAAATGTAGCTAAAATAATTCTGTCGATAACAAACATTACCCAAAATGGCGAAAAGAGACGCAAATAATGATGTTCTGAAGTGAAATTGTTGATGTGGAGTGAAAAAAGTTGCAAACGTAGGTACCTAACAAACTCCAGCCCCTTCTAGGTAGATGAACCGTTGTGTAATAATTTACCGTTTTGTAATAATTTGCCGTTGTGTAATAATTTACCGTTGCGTAGTAATTTGCCGATGTGTAATAATTTACCATTGTTACAGATCACAGCTCTCCGTATAGATAACTCTTTATATAATATTATGTACTATTCTATAAATATGATATAGACCGCAGAAAAATTAGCAGCCAACATACTGTACGTATGTCCAGTAGAATAATAAACCCATGTGACAAGGGCTTTGTAACGTTTTTCTCCTGTTTTCTTCTTTCCTGTCCTCTTTGTTCTTCTTGTATCATTTTTTGGTATGCTTTGTTTACAAAATAACATCCATATATCCATTACATGAATCTCATAGTTTTGTTTGTTCATTCAGGTAAGTTGGCGAGCCTGGCAATCTTTGGTATCAGCGATTACAGCGTTTGTGGTGAGTGTACAATGTAGAAAACAGGGACTACTTATCTAACTGAAAATTCACGGTCATAGTTACCTAATACGTAATAATAAACACAAAGACATTAATAACGATTGAATGCTACATTTAACGGCTGACAGTAACAGGCTGACGGCTTCTGCCTGTTTGAGAAGAAGTCACGGTTAAATGTGCTTACATTCAACGAAGATTTGGCTACCTGTCAATGATGATGCACAGATCATTATATTATTTAACTTATTTCTTGAATTACACCAGTTTAATGCATTGAACTACTTCATATAAATATCCATATTCAATTATTGAACTCACTGGGATAGGAGCTGCAGCTGTGGCCTGCGCATAGGTGTGTACGTGATAACTATTTATAAATCCTTCGAAGACCGATTGATTTTAAACAATAATTAATGTTGGACAGTGTACAATGTAGAAAACAGGGACTACTTATCTAACTGAAAATTCACGGTCATAGTTACCTAATACGTAATAATTAAGACCAGGACAGGGTTAAGTGTGTAAGTAAATTTAACATCCAAAAATATTTACCCGTCGAAAATGGTAGTGAATGAGCTTTTTACGATATGACTCCTATTGGCTACGACACTGATACAATATTACTTTTTTTTAAAGTGAGCCGATAAACAGAATTGTTATGGTTTAACTAGTTTCGCTCTTGTCTGAACTTGTTAAAGATTAAAAAATTATTCAACCACAGGAATCATTTATGGATAAATTTATAAAATCCTGTTTATCGCGCTGCTGTATGGGAGGAACTTATCTTTGTACTTCTTTAAAACAAGTCGTCCGATTCTTATGGCAAGTCATTTTGAATCCACGGATCGGATGTGAGGGAGCTCGAAGCCTCCCGCTTGGTAGAAGATTCGATGGGTTTATGGGAGGGCGGAGCGAAGGGCTTTACGCGCGTCGACTTTTGAACCAAAAATCAAAAAAATCTGAAAATAAAAAAAAATAAAAAAAAGCTGGAAATTTACGCGCTTTGCGGATCTGCGCATGGGTTCTGCGCAGGCGGAGGCTAGAGCACGGGCTATTATCTCGACGATACGCGCTTCACGTCCGTCACTAGTGTTGTCCATGTGAGTGGTTTGACCTTTTTACACGGTTTACGCGAGCCTTTACGACCTTTGCGTTTTACGCGTTTTACCTCGATTACGCGTCAGTGTGAACCCAACTTCAGTCACCTCTAAGGGGTGAAAAATAGGTGTTCAAATTTCCCGAACTTCGTATCTCGAAAACTTTCAAAAGAAGGATATGGTTTTTTGAACGTTATTAAATTGATCTCGAACTAGAGAATTTTTGAGACCACCCAGAGCATTCATTGTACGTCCAGTCGTTCGTTTGCACCGAAAAGCTTCGTCCAGATGTTCGTGAACGAAACGGTATAAATCCGGCCCAGATACCATTGCTAGGGATCACCTGATATGAATCATGCATGGCTATATTTAATCGAGTTGGTTGTTCCAAGATATTATTTCATTTGAAGAATGATGGTTATTGCTTCCGAGTCTGCAAGGCAGCGGAAGCTTTGTTTTCACTTTCGAAGTGAAATTTTTTTTGTGCTCCAAAATCAAAATTTCCACTTGCATTTTGCGTTTCACGGCCTCCTGAACAAATTTGGTTTCTTGTCTGTCTGTCCGTCACTCCGTCCTCATTTTCTTGCCACAGCCATAACTTCCACAATTTTGATCCGATTTCAATCAAATTTTCAGGAATTGCGTGGGTTTAGCGCTAGATGGTCCCCTATCAGTTTCATCATGATCGAGTCAACGGTAGCCTCTGCTCAGGCGCTAACGAGATTTTCTTGTTACGGTCGTAACTCCATCAATTTTGAACGGATTTTGATCAGATTTTCAGGGATGATGCGGGTAAGGTCCCTTAAGGTCCCATACGACATTCATCATGATTGAATCAGCGAGGCACTGGCACTGCGTACATTCCGAACGTCGAGCATTCCAGACCATAGAACTATAAACCTGGAAGGGCCTCTGCGTTGAAGAATGAAATGGCAGGATCCGCACCCTGCTCAGCTGATGTGCCAAATTCTCTCCTGTTCACCCTAGAAAGTTGAAATTTGATAGGGTATCTTTGCGTTGTCAGTTCTACACGTGGACTAATTACTTTATCTTAAAGCATGAATATTAACCTCGAATTAGGTACCCTTATTATTAAATATCAGTTAAAAAGTTCCGTTAATTAATCTGAATCTTTATGTTAATTAATCCGTTAATTAATCTGAATCTTTATGTATGAAAATTTGATGGTATCATACTGTGAAGGCCACGAGGAAGCTTCTGTGCTGCCCTTGGCAGTATATTTGCAATTCAGTTGATAGGTCCTTTCTCATTCTGAACAAACTTTATGCTTCATGAATAATAACAAATACCTAATATTAATGGTATTATTGATATTTATGAAACGTGATTGCCCGGATGGTTCCAGTACTCGATTTAGGGCTCTTGCGGGCCACAGGAAACAGTGATCTACGCAGAAGTGGCATCTATACATGTGAATAATAAACCATTGTGTAATAATTCACAGCGTTTTCTTTCACGTGCCGAACATAGGCCTGCCAACGCTCAGGAGTCCTGACGGCAACGGCAGATCCCGCCAGCTTTTTGACATCCTTCACCTTGAAAGTACTATTCCTGGTGCTCACATAATCTTTCATCCATGACCTCACCTTTTCGTTTGGATTGAATTGGCAGTTATAAGGAGTCATCATACTCCCAAAACAAGGGGTTTTGGAACGTTTTCAAGTAGGGAGAACTGTTGTTGCAAATTAGTGGTCGAATCGATCCTTGAAGTATGGTGCTTTCAATCGGGGACACCCTGTATAATACAACCTTAATTATATAATGATAATACTAACAAAATTATATTACTTGTTCCTCAAAATCAATAGTAGAATTTAAATTTTAAGGAAAAAAATTACACAGATCAGTATGTAGGAAAATTTTGATAGTTAAGAGGGTAGAAATAATGTTAAAAGGCACTTGAGGGTTTACCTGAGGAGTTGGGCAAAACCATCGAGATAAGAGTTGGATAGGGGCAGCACAGAAGGTGAGCCATTCAGCAAGGGCTACGCTGCAGCTACGCGCTTCTTTCAAACGTGACGTTTGACTCATCGACATGAAGTTCTTCGTAGAATCGTGATTGAGTAAAAACAAATTTATGTCCTCCAAAATGAAAATTTCCACTACCATTTTGCGTTTTAAACATCCAGGAACATTTTTGGTTCCGCAGCTATCAGTCTGTCTGTCTGTGGTAATTCCTTTTAACGTCCATAGCTACCCGAAATAATGGTCGAAATCGGCTGAAATTTGGAGGGTAGGTGCGGTTTTGGTCACAGATGGTCCATACCAAAATCATTGAAAAATTACCGTAACTTTCGTCTGCGCGTGCGCAAACGTGAAATAATAGAATCGCCCATAACTAGCTTAAATATCGTTGAAATGAGTTCAAAGTTCGAGGGTGGTTCAGGAATAATACTTTCATAGTTCCAAATGAATTCCATCGCATTCGTGGTGTTACTTTCGTCTGCGCATGCGCAAACATGAAATACTGATCGTTTTGTTGTAACGCTTCTAACTACGCGAAAAATAGTCGTAGAGAGCTGAAATTTTGAGGGTACCCGCGGGTTGGCTCGCAGATGATCCCAGTTCAAAATTATGGAAATCGTTCTGTCTGCGCATGCGCAAACGTGAAATACATTCACCGCCCATAACTACTTTAAATATCGTTGAAATGAGTTCAGATTTGGAGGATCGATCAGGAATAACACTTTGATTATTGCATGTGACTTTCATTCATCTACGCACGCGCCGACATGAAACCATGAAATGTTGCCCGTTTCCTTGTAACGCTTCTAACTACGCGAAAAATAGTCGTAGAGAGCTGAAATGTTGAGGGTACATACGGGTTGGATCGCAGATGGTCCTGTATCGAAATAAACCTACCCAACTCTAGCTATACGTTCATGTGATTCAAGTGCGGAAACTGTACTGCCTACTCGAATTGGCAGACGTTTTTTCAAATACCTGGCTGGGCCACCATTTTCCATACAGCTAGCTCTCAAGGTCAGATAGTGAGGGATCGTGGTTCGTTGGACAGAGTATAGTTGGATATGTTCAGAAATGTTATAGGATGGTACTTCGATAATTCGCTCACAGGGTCATGCTGCATGACAGGAACTTTTACGTACCTGCAGTTTACATTCTGTCGAATTGAATGTGGAACGTAGGTAGTTTTGGAACTGGAATCTGACTTTCCTGTGATTTGGTGAATTCATCCGTCGACCATCGTCTGCTATCCTCAGGCGTCGATAAATAATCAATAGTGTCAAGGAAGGATGGAGAAAAATAGGTTCGCTCGGTTAACATTGTGAGGGAAAACTCGGTGGTATCGAAGGACCTAGATCCCCCCCCCCCCCCCATCCATCACCAACGCCATTACGTTGTCTTTCGTTCTCAGGGCCTTTGCTGGGCAATAGAGGCGGAGACCCGAGACCTACCCTTGAGACCGGGCGTTCACCCGACCTCATGGAACTGGGTCACGATGGAATTACCATCCTATTCCCCTTCTCGATGCGAGGGTTGAGCGGTCAATCTCACCTGTAGGGTTTTCGAGGGCTTCCGAACCTGCCCCCCTGACGACACCCTGCTTGCCTAACTCCCACGTTAACAAATCCGTTTCCGTAATGGACTTAAAAATGCTGCAAATTATTACACAAAGGTTTATTATTTACCTGTATAGAGGCCCCTTCTGCGTAGATCACTGTTTTCTGTAGTCAATACCAACCCTCATGTCCTCCCCCCCCCCCCCCCCCCCCACCACAGGCTAGCACTAAATCGAGTACTGGAGCCGTCTCAGGAATCGCAGTTTCTTAAACCATGGAAACCAATACCTCCGCAAGCTCATGTTCACCATAACCAAAACATCGAAAACCCCTATTTTTACACTCATTTGTCACCCATAACACCCCTGGGTGTATTCCGATCGAGCTACCGAGCTTTGGAGCACAACGGGCCCAAATGGATATGCCAAAGAACGACGATTTTAGACAAAAATTTAAGATAAGTTTAAGACTGAAACTTTGTTAGAACTCCAATTCTTCGCTTGTTGGTCAAAATCGACTTCATATTCGGTCTCCTCGCCCTAAAAAACATGGAAAACGATACCTCCGCAAGCTCATGTTCACCAAAACCAAAACATCGAAAACCTATTTTTGCACTCATATGTCACCTATAACACCTCTGGCTGTATTCCGATCGAGCTACCGAGCTTTGGAGCGCAACACGCCCAAATGGATATGCAAAAGAACGACGATTTTAGACAAAAATTTAAGGTAAGTTTAAGACTGAAACTTTGTTAGAACTTCAATTCTTCGCTCGTTGGTCAAAATCGACTTCATATTCGGTCTCCTCGCCCTAAAAAGCATGGAAAACGGTACCTCACAAGCTCACGTTACTAAAACACCAAGCACCTTTGGGTACATTCCAATCGGGCTGCAATGCCTGCAGTGGTCTGCAATAGAGCTTGTGTGCGGAAAAAAATAAAGAATTTTTAGGCCGAAAATAAAGGTAGCTATTGATGATATGGCGGACGGACATTGCATTTTTGGAATCTACTCACCTGAGAAACGTAAAAGAATAAAAATGTTGATGAGGTGTTTGAAACATTTTTTGGTCAGCGAATACATAGGCATATTATTAGCAGAATAGTAAACCAAACCAGTGGGAAAAGTTTGGAACACTCAGGCAAGTTTTTGTAGAGAATAAATTAGCCTATCATGGTGGGACGAAACATTTTCCAATTCTTCTAATTATAACATGGTGCATAATTGAGTTTTCTACCGTTAATTTGGGCCCAGGGTAATTTAGGCAAACTGTATTATTTGTATTCGTGTGCGTATTTCTACTGCATAAATGGCATAACCACATTTAAAAAAATTGTAGCAGAAAATGAATGGAATTTCTGGAAAATACCAATTAGTTTACTAATTATCACTAAATTTGAACTTCGGAGAACTTTGAAGTGATGTTTGAATCAAATTTTAACCAATACACGGTTATCATAATCACATTGAATCTACAGCTAATTCACTATGATAAACGTGGATTGAATGATTTAAATTCACATTTTCGAAAAAATTGAGTTTTCGCCACGTTTGCCTCACCGCGCGGAGTGCGGGGGACGGACAGAAATTTGTTTATTCCATTTTCGAATTCTACGTCGGTACGTTGGAACGGAAACTATCAAATGGCGGGGGGGGGGGGGGGGGGGGGGTTGAAGAGGTAAATAATTTCATACTCGATACCAAACGAAATGAGTAAACCAAAAAATACTCACATGGAAACAAAATTTATCAGGGACATCCATCGCTGGCATAAGAAAATGCATGTGAATCTACCCTCCCAATTACGGGGGAGTATCAGTGGCGGATCTAGGATTTTGAAAGGGGGGGGGGGGGGGGGGGGGCTAGCCGGAAAACGGTTGAAAAATTCTAGGTAACCCATAACATGGTTTTTATGTAATAATATTTTTTTATTTTAAATCGGTATCAACGTGCAGTGTTTTACATAAAATTTTGAATTCTTCCTCTCTACAATAACAAACTGTATTTTCCTAAAGTACGGCCATTGTCGTTGTAGTGAGTTATAGATGTACGTATTGGTGTACATTCCAGACCCTTTATTTATCAGGTTAATCAGTTGCGAGCATGAGAAAGTGCACATTAGTGAAGTCCCATATACGAAACCTCCCTCCCACGCAAAGGGGGCTGTGCCAACCCCGTTCAATTAGCCAACCCCCCCTTGTGGGTCCAAGAGGCCCCATCGCACGCTACGGGGCTCCTGGTAGGGGATGCAGCGGTGGTGGTGGATCTCAACAAAGGCCACAGCCCCAGCCGGGCGAGAGATCATTGGACTCCGCCAAGGTTCTGACCTCATAAACGAAAGGACACACTTCGGGCGCTGCTTTTTAGTCGTTACGAAACGCTTCAAAGCAAAAATCCGTGCCCAGGTAGCGACCGGGTTGCCCTACTGGTGCTCGGAACTAAAACTCCCATCTGCCCCCGCCTTGGTTTCCCATCTTTACCTGGGAGATCGAATGAGCCTTTTGTATCGACAGTAGAAATTCACGGTCTGTGACGTAATTTGGATTATCATAACCTCACAAACAAAAACGATGAAATCGACAAGTTGCATTACTCAATGGACTCAGCTTGTAACTCACCACAGGTGATAGACGACCTTTCGTGGTTTGAACGTGATAAGGCGGGCCACGCTTCATGGATAGTGGGAGTCTCCTGCCTAAATGTTATCCATAGAATGCAATATGTTTTGGTTTATTATTTTCAATAATGAACCTTTGGAATCGAGCATGAAAAAAAACACAATTTAACCCCCCCCCCCCCTCAAAATTTGAGGATTTCCGTTTCGAAGTAGGTATGTAGAATCCGAAAATGCAATAAAAAACGCTGCAAATTATTACACAACGGTTTATTATTTACCTATATAGATGCTCCTGCGTAGATCACTGTTTTCTGTGGTCAGTACCCTTGAGCTCCCCCAAGAAAGCCCTAAATCAAGTACTGGAGCCGGCTCGGGAATTAGTTTCATACAAATGAGCGGGATTCACTAATTCAATCATTCATCATTTTTTTGTGATTATTCATGAAGCATAAGGTAAATAATAAACCGTTGTGTAATAATTTACCGTTGTCTAGTAATTTACCGTTGTGTAATAATTTACCGTTGTTTAATAATTTACCGTTGCGTCCTGATTTACACAATAGTAAACCGTTGTGTAATAATATACAAATAATAACCGTTGTGTAATAATTTACAAACAATAACCGTTGTGTAATAATTTACCTGTACACATGCCCTAAATCGAGTATTGAGCCAGCCCGGGAATTACATTTCATAATATTGTGTTTATTCATGAACGTTTATTCAAGTTACAAAAGTACCTATCAAGAAAATCCAAAAGAGCCCATCATTTTCAAATGGAATAATTCCGCAGAACAACCAACTCGACTTCATACAGCCATCCGCGATTATAATCAGGTGCTCCCTAGCGATGATTATCTAGGGCCGATTCCCAATTGTTGCCGCGTCCCTAGTGATGATATCTGGGCTGATGTATACAATTTCATTCACCCTCCTGTTGAAGAAGCCTTTCGGTGCAAACTTCTCGGACTTACTGTGAACGAACGGCTGGACGTACAGTGCTCCGGTTGGTCTCAAAAAACTCCCAAGTTCGAGAACTGTTTAAAAATTTTAAAAAATTCAAAAGTACCTACCAACAAACTCCAGCCCCTTCTACGTAGATGGTATAATGAACCGTTGTGTAATAATTTACCGTTGAGTAATGATTTACCATTGTGTAATAATAATTTACCCATCAATAATACTTCAACGTTTGTTCAAGTTTCACTACCTACCAACAAACTCCAATAGAGCCATCATTTTTCAAATTAAATAATATCAAAGAACAACCAACTCGACTTCATACTCCGCCAATATAATCAGGTGATCCCTACCAATGATTGGCCGTATTCACAAATTCCTATTGTGGGCGCGTCTCTGGTTACGAGATTTGGTTTGGATTGTATACAATTTCATTCACACTGGAGTCGAAAATGCCTGTCGGTGCAAACTTCGGGGCCTTACTGTGAACGAACGGCTGGACGTACGATGCTCCGGATGGTCTTAAAAAACTCGCAAGTTCAAGAACTATTTAAAACCGTAAAAATATTTACGTAAAAAAATGGTATAGGCGTTTTGAAAATTTCAACCCCTATTTTGAACCCCTTAGAGATGACGCCGTACGCCGTACGGGCCTCTTTTCTTAGTTACCATGAAACAAAATTGATGAAATTCGGGGTTATAGGTTCCGTTCGCTGTCTAGTTGGTCCTCGAAGCTCGACGTTACTGTGAGTCATCTCTAAGGGGTTCAAAATAGGGGTTGAAAAGTTCAAAACGCCTATACCATTTTTTTACGTGAACATTTTTACGGTTTTAAATAATAGTTCTTGAACTTGCGAGTTTTTTAAGACCATCTGGAGCTTCGTACGTCCAGCCGTTCGTTCACAGTAAGGCCCCGAAGTTTGCACCGACAGGCATTTTCGACTCCAGTGTGAATGAAATTGTATACAATTCCAACCAAATCTCGTAACCAGAGACGCGCCCACAAGTGTGACCTTTAGCTAAGTGCAGCTGGTAAGTGCAGCTCGGAGCCGTACTTAAGAAAAAATCCTTTTCAGGAACCACACTTAACTAAAGTTTAACTAAAGTTACACTTAGAACAAAGCTGGACTTTCGGTAAAGTGACACTTTGTTGTAAGTGTGGCTCTTACCACACTTTAGTCGTACTTAGTGCAGCTTCCAGCCCGGTGCCTGACATTCGCGTATATTTCCCTGACGTATATTTCCGTGTTCATTTCCACTTTCTATTCATTTTCATTCATATTATATTCCTAGTTTCTATTCATATTATATTCCATTCAGTTTCTGTTCATATTATATTCCGTTTTATATAATAATGGGTGACGACTACGTCGATTATTTGGTACATCTGCGTGACAGGAGACGGCAGAACGCGCCGAGAAGAAGGAGACTGCTTGTTTCGGTTGACAGCTTATCTGAGAATCAGTTTTTTCAACGCTTCAGGTAAACTCCTTTAAATTATTAATTCAATCAATTAAAATGAAATGGAAATTAGGTATTTTTTAACCAAAATAAATAGGTAGGTAGGTAGGTGATTAATGAGGCCTCATGACGAATCTCGTGGTAATTCCTAAGTCACTTTATCGATGGATCGTATCTCATTTTTTTAAATTCATTTTTTGGAAGAATACCTCGTATCTTATCGACCTGTTGCTCGAATTCGTGTCTCTCCTGTAAATTTTTTTTTTCGAGATACAAGATTCATGCCATTGTTATGTGAACTGATTTTACGACTAATTGACGTAATTATGGTACCATTGTTGATCGTCAAATAATTTCACGGTATCTGTTCCCAGGTTCTCAAAAAGGACTGTTTTGGAAGTACTGTATTCTCTGTTACGGAGGACCCTAGAGAGCAGTGGACGAAGAGGGGATCCAATTCCTCCTCTGTACAAGTTGCTCGCTGTTTTACGGTTCTACGCGACTGGTAGTTTTCAAGTTGTCGCCGCAGACGTCATTGGAATCAGCCAGTCTTCACTTTCGAGGCTGATTTCGAAAATTTCGCAACAGCTAGCAATGTTGCTTCCACGGTTCATAAAATACCCAAATGATTTAAGGGTAGTGAAAATAGCCTTCCATGATATGGCGGGGTTTCCTGGCGTGGTAGGGTGCATTGACTGTACTCATGTACCAATTACCAAGCCACCAGGACCAAATGGTGAGCTGTTCAGAAATAGAAAGGGGTACTTCAGTATCAACGTGCAAGTAGTTTGTGGGCCCAACCTGGAAATTTATGATATTGTAAGCAGATGGCCCGGCTCTGCCCACGACAGCAGGATTTTTGATAACAGCAGCATGAAGTTAAGATTGGACAATTCTGAAATCCGGGGAATTATCTTGGGGGATAGTGGATACGCTCAAACGGAGTATTTATTCACTCCAGTAATAAATCCATTACTGGATGCTGAAATGCGGTATAACGCTGCTCAGATCAAAACAAGGATCACAATTGAGAGGTTTTTTGGAGTCTGGAAACGGAGATTTGCGTGCCTATCCAGAAAATTGGGAACAAAGCTGCGAACAACGACCCTCATCATTACTGCTTGCGCAGTTCTCCATAACATAAGTTTGCAACAAGGAGAGCTCAACATAGAGCAACTAGACTACGAGAATATCTATCATCATGAAGAAGAACAACCGCATGTGCCACCTGCTCCACAGAATAGGGCCCGAGGAAGAGGAGCGGCTATAAAGCAAAGATTCATCGAACAACATTTTTCTCAATGACTCTTTAATTACAACAAATATTACAGTATTTCTACAAAATTGCAATTTCTTCATTGAATGTAATTCATCCCTAGTGTTTTAATTTCCTGTAATATCAGTTTGATTATTTTCAATATAATGCTGTAGGTACATTTTTAATAATAATGCTGACGAGCAGTAGGAACTAGTATTTCATTGCATTACCATGATGAACAAGTAACTTTCAACTGAGATCAGGCTACCATGCAAACTCCAGAAACAAACACATCATAGTAAATTAGTTGAGATAAAAAACCTAATTAATAAAAAATATAAATTGCACAAAGTTACTAATTCAAAACTAGAAAATTTAAATAAGATCATTATTGTCAACTGAGATCAGGCTACCATGCAAACTCCAGAAACAAACACATCATAGTAAAACGACCTACAAAGCACAACTTCAAAAAGAGCGAAACAAAAACGGATAAAATTGCAAATTTATTTTATCAGCGAAAACCGAATTTATTTATTTAGTATCAGCGAAAACCCAAATTTATTTATTTAGTATCAGCGAAAACCCGAAAGGCGCGAACGGAATGAACAGCTGACAAGTGCACGCTGCCGCCGGCCGTTGTCAACGGTTGTCAGGTGCGAAGCCGCCAAAATGCCGTCTTCTTATTGGTTGGCCTGGAGATCAGTAGGCGTGCCGCACTTAGTGCTGGAACCGCACTAAGGGGACTAGTCGAACTTCAGCTACACTTAGCCTCAGCCGAACTTTATGGTTTGTGAATAGCGTTTTTTCTCTAAGTGACACTTAGGACGAAAGCTGAACTAAGGCAGGGGAGTCCTAAGAATCCCCTTAGTGAGTGTTTGTGAATACGGCCCCAAATCATTGCTAGGGATCACCTGATTATATTGACGAGTATGAAGTCGAGTTGGTTGTTCTGTGATATTATTTCATTTGAAAAATGATGGCTCTTTTGGAGTTTGTTGGTAGGTAGTGAAACTTGAACAAACGTTGAAGTATTATTGATGGGTAAAATTACTACGGTAAATCATTACTCAACGGTAAATTATTACACAACGGTTCATTATACCATCTACGTAGAAGGGGCTGGAGTTTGTTGGTAGGTACTTTCGAAACTTTTTTCACTCCTCATCAACAACATTTCTATTCAGAACTTCATTATGTGTGTTTCTTTTTGTTAGGTACTGTTTGTCATCGGCAGAATTATTTTAGCAACATTTAACTCGTGATTTAGGTAGGTTCCTAGTAACGAGTACGGGGTTAGGTACTAACCTAAGGAGGGTCTGCGATCTACATAATATGTATAGAATAGTACATATCATATATTATATAGACGGGTTATCTATACATAGAGCTGTGATCTGTAACGGAAGGGTATTCTATACAAAATAATAAACCGTTGTGCAGGGATTTGCAGCGTTTTGTTCATGGGAACTAAGGAAAAAACCTTGAACGGCGGACGGACGGAAATTTTTTTATTGGATATACCTATACCATCAACTTTTGAGGGGGATTAAACAACTTATTTTCATGGTCGATTCCAAAGGTTTATTATTGAAAATAATGAATGAATGAATGAAAAACATGCTTTATTCCAAAAATCATAAATACGAATTACTAATGATGTAATCATTGACATGCAATAATAATGGCCATGCAGGACCGTCTGACTGAGTACCGTGAAATTATAACGAATAATACTTTATGTGATTCAACGAATATAAACTTTTTTCCCAATTTTTTATCACTTTTCAATTCAATTTACTATAATATTTATCTTTTCTTTTACGGACTTTTTTTTTGGTTTATTATTCTGTGAATAATACACCTATGTATTCGCTCAGCAAAAAATTTTTATAACACCCCCTCAAAATTTTTTCTTTTCCGGTTCAAGGTGCGTAGATTCCAAAAATGCAATGTCCGTCCGCCGTCCGCCGTACGCCGTCCGCCGTACGCCGTATCACGTGTACAGGCTTCATTTTCGATCTAAAAAAATCGTTCTTTCGCACACATGCTCCATTTGGGCCCTAGTTGTGTCCCGAAACTTTTCAGCATGATCGGAATATACCCAGGGATGTTATGAGTGAAAATTTGTGTAAAAATAGGTACTTTTTGCGTTTTAGCAACATGTTAGTAAAATGAGCTTTTGAGGTATCTTTTTCCATGTTTTTGGGGACGAGAAGACCGAATATGATGTCGATTTTGACCAAAGACGCGGAAATTGAGGTTTTACCAAAGGTTCAGCTCCCAAAATTGGTTTTTTATGATGTCAAAAACCTTGAAAACTGTCTGAAATCACCATCAATGTGTATAATAACATTGGAAAAAGTGTGAACAGGTGAATCAAGACCATTAAATGCCACTAGCAATGATCAAAGATGATCTAAAAAAAAAAAGAAAAAAAAGCGTACCTATTTCATGTTTTGGGGGCCAAAATTGGTGGAAATCATCAGAAATAGCTATTTCAATCATTCCACATGAAAGAAACAATAAATTTAACAGCCAACAAGAATCTCTAGAACTCCAATAGAATAATAAACACATGTGACAAGGACTTTGCAGCGTTTTTCTTTTTATGGGTGGGGATTTTCTCTTTTCCAAATAATTATTGCAAGAATAGGTGGATGTACATAATAGGTAGGCTATACTATAACATGCAATTCGCATACTAAAACGGGTAATGACAAATGACACATAGACATATGACAATCACCCCAGGGTCGTACTCTTTCATAGTCGCTGTTCTCAGGAACCAGGCGATCGAACAGTAGCCAACGAGCCTTCTATCTCCCGACTTTATCAGTTGCATGTATGCCTCCCAGGTCCAACTGGTAGAACCCAAGAAACGCTTCCTAACCGTATTCCGAGCATTGCATCTACCTATGGAATGATAGGCATCCCCAACCTCCCCGCTACTACAAATCTCACAACCCTCATTTTCTGTTTCATACTTCTCGTTTACGTACTTCAGTGCCAAAATGTCCCCCCTTATCCTAAAAAGCCACCTACATAATTTTAATATCTTTGAATAGGCTCAACGGGACGACGTCTGGTTCATGTCGAAGGGCCACGTATTGCGGATTGGAAATAATAAACTAAAAGAACGATGGGTCCGACGACTAATAGACTCAGATGAAGACGAAGAAATGTCTATTTATGAATTTGTCAAAGGAATTTCCGCGAAACTGTGCCCACACTTTGATGACTGATGTCCCTTAACAACTGTACTTGACCTCAAGCCGTTTTAGTTACCTAATTTTTGATGACTTTTGTTGTTGTATTGCATAAATAAAAACGCTGCAAAGTCCTTGTCACATGGGTTTATTATTCTATTGGACATACCTACCTACAGAAATGTTGGCTGTTCATTTATTGTTTTCTTCCATGTGCAATAATTTAAATAGCTATTTGTTATGGTTTCCACCAATTTTGGCCCCCAAATACACAGATCACCCTCTTTTTTTTCCAAATTATCTTTGATCATTGATAGTGCAATTTAATTGTCTTGATTCATCTGTTGACACTTTTACTAGTGTTATTTTACAGATTTATGGTCATTTCAGACAGTTATCCGAGGTTTTTGACTAGTAAAAAACGCTGCAAAGTCCTTGTCACATGGGTTTATTTCTATTGGACATACCTACAGAAATGTTGGCTGTTCATTTATTGTATATTTCATGTAAAATAATTGAAATAGCCATTTCTGGTGGTTTCCACCAATTTTGGCCCCCAAAACTTGAATTAGGTACGATCGATGGTGCTTTTTTTTCAATTTATCTTTGATCATTGGTAGTGGCATTTAATCGTCTTGATCCATGTGTTGACACTTTTCCTAGTGTTATTCTACAAATTGATGGTGATTTCAGACGACTTCCCAGGTTTTCGACTCATAAAAAACGCTGCAAAGTCCTTGTCACATGGGTTTATTATTCTATTGGAGTTCTAGAGATTCTTTGTTGGCTGTTAAATTTATTGTTTCTTTCATGTGGAATGATTGATATAGCTATTTATGATGATTTCTACCAATTTTGGCCCCCAAAACATGAAATAGGTACGCTTTTTTTTCCAGATCATCTTTGATCATTGGTAGTGCCATTTAATGGTCTTGATTCACATGTTTACACATTTTCTAATGTTATTATACACATGATGGTGATTTCAGATAGTTTTCCAGGTTTTTGACTCATAAAAAAACCATTTTGGGAGCTGAACCTTTGGTAAAACCCTCAACTTCCGCGTCTTTGGTCAAAATCGACTTCATATTCGGTCTTCTCGTCCCCAAAAACATGGAAAAGGATACCTCAAAAGCTCATGTTACCAACATGTTGCTAAAACGCAAAAAAGTACCTATTTTTATACACATTTTCACTCATAACACCCCTGGGTATATTCCGATCGGGCTGAAAAGTTTCGGGACACAACTAGGGCCCAAATGGAGCATGTGTGCGAAAGAACGATTTTTTTAGACTGAAAATGAAGCCTGTACACGTGATACGGCGGACGGCGTACGGCGGACGGACATTGCATTTTCTGAATCTACGTATCTTGAAACGGAAAAGAAAAAAATTTGAGGGGGTGTTATAAAAATTTTTTGCTGAGCGATTACATAGGTGTATTATTCACAGAATAATAAACCAAAATCAATTTTGGGAGCTGAACATCTGGTACAACCTCAAATGTCCACTCCTTGGTCAAAATCGACTTCATATTCGGTCTTCTCGTCCCCAAACACATGGAAATCGATAACTCAAAAGCTCATTTTACTAATACGTTACTAAAAGACAAAAACGCTGCAAAGTCCTTGTCACATGGGTTTATTATTCCATTGGACATACCTACAGAGGTGTTGGCTGTTTATTTATTGTTTTCATTCATAATAGAATAATTGAAATAGCTATCTCTGGTGGTTTCCACCAATTTTGGCCCCCAAAAACACGAATAAAGTACGCTCCTTTTTTTTAAATACATTATCTCTGATCATTGATAGTACCATTTAATCGTCTTGATCCACCTGTTGACACTTTTTCCAGTGTTATTCTACAAATTGATGGTGATTTCAAACGATTTCCCAGGTTTTTGGCTCATAAAAAATCAATTTCGGGAGCTGAACATCTGGTAGAACCTCAATTTGCTATTCTTTGGTCAAAATCGACTTCATAATCGGTCTTCTCGTCCCCAAAAACATGAAAAAACGATACCTTAAAAGCTCATGTTACTAACATGTTGCTAAAACGCAAAAAGTACCTATTTTTACACACATTTTCACTCATAACACCCCTGGATTTTATTCCGATCGGGCTGAAAAGTTTCGGGACACAGCTAGGGCTCAAATGGAGCATGTGTGCGAAAAAACGATTTTTTTAGACCGAAAATGAAGCCTGTACACGTGATACGGCGGACGGCGGACGGTGGACGGCGGACGGCGGACGGCGGACGGCGGACGGACATTGCATTTTTGGAATCTACGCACCTTGAAAGGGAAAAGAAAAAATTTTGAGGGGGGTGTTATAAACATTTTTTGCTGAGCGAATACATAGGTGTATTATTCACAGAATAATAAACCAAAAATGTATTTTGGGGAACTGAACCTTCGTTAGAACCTCAATCTTCCACTCTTTGGTCAAAATCAACTTCATATTCGGTCTTCTCGTCCCAAAAAACATGGAAAACCTCAAAAGCTCATGTTACTGAAACAAAAAACACAAAAAAATACCTACTTAAACCCATTTTTACTCATAACACCCTTGGATATATTCCGATCGGGCTGACACGTTTCGGGACACAAGTAGGGCCCCAAATGGAGCATGTGTGCGAAAGTTCGACTTTTTTAGACCGAAAATGAAGCCGCTATGCATGATACGGCGTAGGTCGGACGGTTTTGGTTTATTATTCTGTGAATAATACACCTATGTAGGTTTTCGCTCAGCAAAAATTTGTATAACACCCCCTCAAATTTTTTCCTTTCCGTCTCAAGGTGCGTAGATTCTAAAAATGCCATGTCCGTCCGTCGTTCGCCGTACGCCGTATCACGAGTACCGGCTTCATTTTCGGTCTAAAAAAGTGGTTCTTTCGCACACATGCTCCATTTGGGCCCTAGTTGTGTCCCGAAACTTTGCAGCCCGATCGGAATATACCCAGGGGTGTTATGAGTG
>OX940983.1:791536-856352 GCA_954871275.1 Leptopterna dolabrata
GGGGGGGGGGGGGTTATTCCACGGATTGTAGGTTTCACAGCAACGGAAGGCCCCTTCCCGGCGGGGCAACAGGTTCAAAACAGAAATGGAAAGTACTCGCTCCCGCCAGCTTCGCGGAGAGTTGAAGAGCGAAAGTCAACCACTTTTCCTTTCAGCCCGAAAGTTTCTTTCCCAGGACCTTCCGACGAAAGGGGAAGTGGGTCGGAGAAACCTGCGGAGCGGTAACGAACCCGACTCTGGGGGTAACGTCCGAGCTCGTCATATCTTCAATCGAAAGCCCTCCGCCCCTGAGTTACCCAATGACGAGCTCTGACGGGATCGGGCGCCCGGGTGATGCCCAGGATTCGTCCGGTGAACCCAACCTGGGTAACCGGGATCCTCGAGGTCCAGTACAACCTCATGATTAGGGACTGGAATTATATGCACAAAAATTTGGCCAAAATATGCACCCCCAAGCACAATTACGTTTAAAATTTTTTTAAATATTTCTAAAATCAACTATATTTTGCTTTGAGACAGGTAGCCTATACATTATGTTCCAGTTATTATCGCGTCCTTAGAAAATTATAGAAAAGGATCGAGGATGAAAATGGAACCAATATGTACACACCACCTTTTTTCCTCGACTATACAATATTTACATTTATACAAAAGAAGTCACTCGCTATCGCAATAATTATAGCACTGGATCACAATTGATTTTTCCAAATTTTCAACCGTAAATCTCCTACGGTTGTAGCTGAGGAGCAATTTTAAGGCAGAAAACGACCTCTCGACATCACAGGACACGATGGGTAAAAATGTCAATGCCGAGAGTTCACCTGGGGTAAGGCCAGATGAGAGGTCAGAGTGCACCCCTCTCAAAATTTTTGATACCTCCAGTAAAAAACGCTGCAAAGTCCTTGTCACATGGGTTTATTATTCTATTGGACATACCTACAGAAATGCTGGCTGTTCATTTATTGTTTCTTTCGTGCGTAGTAATCGAAATAGCTATTTCTGATGGTTTCCATTAGTTTTGGCCCTTGAAACACAAATTAGGTACGCTCTTTTTTTTCTTCTTTTTTTCTTAACTATCTTTGATCATTGGTAGTGCCATTTAACCGTCTTGATCCACGTGTTGACACTTTTTCCAGTGTTATTATACAAACTGATGGTGATTACAGACGATTTCCCAGGTTTTTCACTAATAAAAAATCAATTTTGGGAGCTGAACATTTGGTAGAACTCAATTTTCCACTCTTTGGCCAAAATCGACTTAAAATTCGGTTTTCTCGTCCCCAAAAACATGGAAAACGATATCTCAGAAGCTCAAGTTACCAACATGTTGCTAAAACGCAAAAAGTACCTATTTTTACACACATTTTCACTCATAACACCCCTGGGTATATTCCTATTGGGCTGAAAAGTTTCGGGACACAACTAGGGCCCAAATGGAGCATGTGTGCGAAAGAACGAATTTTTTAGACCGAAAATGAAGCCTGTAGACGTGATACGGCGGACGGCGTACGGCGGACGGACATTGCACTTTTTGGAATCTACGCACCTTGAAACGGAAAAGAAAAAAGTTTGAGGGGGTGTTATAAAAATTTTTTGCTGAGCGAATACATAGGTGTATTATTCACAGAATAATAAACCAAAAGGCCATCCGGGATTTCGCTGTAGGATAGAATCGAGCTGCTTCCTTAAAGGTAAGGGCGAGCCTATGCCCTAAAAGGTACACGGATTAAACGGCGAATGGTCTAAGAATATCCGTGACCCCTTTTCAGAAAAACATATCCCGGAGGATTTGGCGATTGGAATGTCAAAAAATAGGGTAATTCCCTAATCCATCAAACGGCCAAAATCTCAGAAATTGAACAAAATAATATATGCAAAATGTGCTATTTAAAGTTCAATTTAACACACGCTAATCGCTTCAGATACCCTCAAAACGGAAAAGTAGAAAGATATACGCGATAAAAATACAAATTTAATATTTATGCAAATGCCAGTTCCTACTGTATACAAGTATCATTTTCCTGGTCACTCAACAAACTCGGCCGTTTCAGCGCTGGGGGCCTATTCACTAAAAGAGATAGGGAAAATAGATTATCTATTTTGAAAATCTCCTGGGAGAGATAGTCTCCCTCGGGAAGCAATCTCTTCCAGTGTCTCCCAGGTTCGTTTATTTTACTGAATAGCTCTCTACCCGTACCTACTTGGACGTTTTTACTCATGAATCGATAATATACGTATATATTTTTAATGAATAATCGACTTAACTTTGAGAGATGAAAAAACACACATCAAAATGACTGGTGTGGTAGCCGATGAACGAAGGATGATACACGATCACTATCAAACAAACGAGAAATGCGAAAGGGACCCTCTATTTCGAGAAAAGACACCTAGTTCGGTGTCTCTCTGAAAGAGATGGAATATGCCAAGATGGCCACCAACTCTCTCTTTTAGAAGTTACTGAATAACCCTGTCATGGATACTATAAAAATATCTTCTGCCAAAAGAGAGAGTCGGACCAAACAGAGATGTCTCTTAGGCTTAGTGAATAGGCCCCTGTAGATTGTCCAGTTTACGAGCTGTATACATCGGCTGTTGGTACCTCAGCAAGATATAACTTTCAACGCAGAACCCAGCATGGGTAGCTGGGATCATTAAGGGGTCATCTCTCACTGGCCTTCACAATGCTACGTTACACATATCGTTATCTCTCGCTGACCAATTTCGCTGTTGTAGTTTCAGTGTTGCAGTGTTGTGCCCATCTAAGCTGGTTAACCTACAAAAAGTTACCATTTTCAACGCAGAACCCAACCTGGGTAGCTGGGATCCTTTTAGGTCCACCTCCCCCATGCTGATTGTACGTTACAAATAGCTACCTTTCGCTCTGGCTGTTAACAAGTTTGGCCCATTCCATTCTCTGCTGTAGGTTGATCCATTTCCTTTCTGTGTATCGGCCCATGATTTAAGCTGTTTGGCCTCTAAAACAGTCTCACTTTCAGCGCAGTACTGGGATCATTATGGATCATCTTCCGCCTTCCGTATCTTACTATACGTTAGTTACAAATCTTGAAGCAATTATAATGCCACAGTTCCTCTCAAGAAAATTTCTTGTACTGGGAACTGGAGCGTCTACAATCTAATGTTACGAGTAAATGTAAAGATTTTTATGAAGCCAAACGAAGTAGGTACCTTCTAATATTGTGACCAATATCAAGTGAAATGTCCCTCTATTAAACTGAAATAATATACTTTTATTCGGCTTTTGAATTCACTTAGTGACAAACTATCTTTTCTTAACTGTTCGCTAGGAATTAATTTGTACAAAATGACTCCCTTGTGTAGGTACAATCTTTGAGCGGCCGTTGGGCGTTTTGTATGCGTGTACATCACAGTCAATTAGGAGATAAATATCCAGCACTTTAAATTGTTCAAATAACCTATCCGTTAAACCTCCTAGGTTTTTTTAAGTGAAACTTAATGTTTTCTGTGTAACAAACGGGATGTATCTTAGTTGTGTATGCTGATCCCCAGACAGGCAAAGCGTAGATGGTTAGAGACTGAACCATAGCATTATAAAATAGCTTCCTTTTCTTCGAAAATTCGCTAACTGTCTTTTTACTTTTACATTCATGAAATTAACTCCTCGGCAAATATAGAAAAACTTAATACTTCTGGGGTTCAAATTTTGTCCCGATTTTGATGCAGAGCACGCGGCGCACGATTCGAAATCCGCAATCTTAATTTCCAGTGGGATATTACTATTCAGCATAACTAACATCGACAGCACCCTAACTTGCCCAATGTTGGTTCAAAAACTCACAACTTCAAAGAAAAACGGAGTTATTGAAAAAATAATCTATTTCCACTAATACACGAAAAAACGCAAAAAATTGTTATTGATCACCGAAACCGGTATATATCAGTATTTTTTTGCGTTTTTTCGTGTATTAGTGGAAAAGACTATTTTATCAATAGAGAGTTCCTAAGATATAAGTTCATTAGGGAACGGACATATCTTTTGGCCACATCTAAGGCGAGCAGCTAAGATGCTAACTTTGGATGCTAACAAATAAGTCCGGTTTGACAGAAATGGTGGGGGTAGGAGTGAATTAAAAAGTAACGTCACTTAACTTAGCACAACGCGAAATCCATTCAGCTTCAGCTGCCTTTCTTTCCTGGTCGTTCCGTTTCCATTTCATTTTTAGTTTATTCGATTTTATTTCAAGTTCATCATGGAAGAGCTTGAAAATCTTTTTCGCCTCTACCTCAACGGACAAGGACTGTTGTCGGATGACGATATTATAAGTGCTTTTGAGGTTTATTTTGAACATCAAAATCCTCGTGCGATGCGTCGACTGGACTTTTTTATCCTAAGTTGATATCGCAACAATCTAGCGAATTCTTTGAAAGACGCTTGGAGTAACTTTGAAAGACGCTGGCGATGGCGAGGACCGACGACACATGACGCGTTAAAAAAAAAAAAACGACAAAACGCGGCAAAAAGCTGTGCACTGCTACCCCTGAGTAAGGTTAAAGACGATTCCTAAAGTTTGTGCCCTGGGAGATAACGCGCCTTATGTATGAGGCCGAATAAGTCGAACTTAAGGAAATAAGTTTGAACTTGGGCGACGCGCATGCGCAGTTGAGATAAATCCGAACACATCTTCCCGACTTTAGTCTTTAGGAACTCTCTAATAACTCAGTTTTGTTTGAAATGGGTTTCCACGATTTCTTCGCGAGTGATTTAGTTCGAACTCACAACACATCCTATTCCGTAGTGAATTGATTGCGAATACAAAAGAGTGTATGTTCTTTCTTTATGAGGTTAAAATTGGTCTGTTTTCGGCAACCTTTTCATGAGGTATTTCGGTACCTCAGTATTTAAAATGTTCGGTTTTGTGGATTTTCAAGGTGGAATTTGTTCGAGGGGATTTCCATGGGTTACGCGCGAGATTATTTGTGTGGTTGTGACAGCGTGTGTTGATTTGGGTGGTGACGTGGAAGAGTTCAGGTGAATGGACAGGATTCGGCACTGGGTCCTATTTTTGGCGTTATGACACACTTAAGGCGGGCAACCTACTTCAAAAATTAGACCCCCCCCCCCCCACAATAATCCGAGTTCCATCGGTTGGTACTGTTGGTTAATTGGTCTTTGGGGGTGATGTGTGGATTTATCGTGGAGGGGGGGGGGGGTCATGAGAGATGGGGCTTGTTGTGGTGGGGAGGAGGTGGATCCTGTATTGTGCGCCTAGTTAGGTAACCTTGTGATTACGTCAGCATATACTTGAGCTGGCTTGGGTTAAGGCGGGAGCTTTCCATTGCGACTCAAAAGGGGTCGGAGTCAACGTCCTAGCCTCGCACCGCGGGGCGCTCCAGTGCCGCGGATCCCCCCACTCGGGCCGGTACCGATCGGTGGAGGGGGTGGTACGGACCCCGCGCAGCGAGGCTATACCTGACCCGGCTCCGCGGGGGCAATGCCCGCCTGACCCCCTTTACGGGCGCTCTGGCAACCCCCCCCCCCCCCCCCGCCAGGCTGCCACCTCATCACCCAACTCCTACCACAGATTTAAAGCTCCCTCACCACTTGGCCCAGATACCGGGGCCTCTGGGTGAATGGACTCCAACTGGGATAGTCTTCTCTTATTGCACACACACACTGACACACAGGCAAATTAACCCTCCCAGCACAGATAACTATTTCTTGAGCCTCCGCCAAAATGTTGAGGCTCGCAACTTTGAAGTTACCATTTTGGTTTATTATTCTGTGGATAACCTATGTAATCGCTCAGCAAAAAAATTTTATAAGACCCCCCTCAAATTTTATTCTTTCACGTTTCAAGGTGCGTGGATTCAGAAAACGCAATGTCCGTCCGCCGTATCACGTCATACCGCCTTAATTGTTTGTACAAAAAATTCGTTCTTTCACACACATGCTCCATTTGGGCCCTAGTTGTGTCCCAGAACTTTGCAGCCCGATCGGAATATACCCAGGGGTGTTATGAGGGAAAATGGGTATAAAAATATGTACTTTTTGTGTTTTAGTAGCGTATTAGTAAGATGAGCTTTTGAGGTATCGTTTTCCATGTTTTTGGGACGGGAAGACCGAATATGAAGTCGATTTTGACCAATGAGTGGAAAATTGAGGTTCTAACGAAGTTTCAGCCTTAAATTTACGTTACATTTTGGTCTAAAGTCGTCGTTCTTCCGCACACAGTTTGGGTCCACATTTGGGTCCTAGTTGTGCTCCGAAACTCGGCAGCCAGATCGGCATACACTCGGGGGTGAAATGGGAGAAAGATGGGTGTACAAATAGGGGGTTTCGTGGGATTTTTGAGGTTTTAGTGAACATGAGCTTGTGAGGTATCGTTTTCCATGTTTTTTAGGGCGAGAAGACCGAATGTGAAGTTGATTTTGATCGAAGAGTGAAGAATTGAGGTTGTAACGAAGGTTAAGCTCTCAAAATTCGTTTTTTATTAATAAAAAACATGGGAAATTGTCTGAAATCACCATAAATTTGTATAATAACACTAGAATTAATATCAACAGGTGAATCAAGACCATTAAATGGTACTATCACTCATTGAAAATAATCTGTAAAAAAAGCCGAGCCTAATTTGCGGGCCAAAATTGGTGGAAACCATCAGAAATAGCCATTTCAATAATTGCACATGAAAGCAATAAATGAACAGCCAGTATTTCTTTGCGTATGTCCAGTAGAATAATAAACCCATATGACAAGGACTTAGCAGCGTTTTTCATCCAACCTCCACTTCCAAACATATAACAATACTTCATACCCTATTAAGCACACCATCACAGCCCATACATTCTACCAATAGTGAGTACGCTGACCACGCGCCTCGCGCACATTTGAAAATATGCTCAAATACTGCGACGCTCAATAGCAGATATTTTTCGTTTCTTTTTATAGCTAAATATTTATCTATCGCAGCAGGGATGATTGACAGAATATTGAGAC
Source organism: Leptopterna dolabrata (assembly GCA_954871275.1). Classification (NCBI taxonomy): domain Eukaryota; kingdom Metazoa; phylum Arthropoda; class Insecta; order Hemiptera; family Miridae; genus Leptopterna; species Leptopterna dolabrata. The sequence goes on from OX940983.1 coordinate 798,516, forward strand.
TTATTCCACTCGATTCAGCGTGCTGGAAAGCACGAACAGCTATATAAAACACACATTTTTCTGACAGACTGCGCCATTGGCGCCAGCGTGGCGCTGTTCCCCAGCACCCATGCCCATGAACCCCCCCCTCAAACCCTCACACCATCAATCCCCTCCCTTTTCACCCCCATTTTTGACCCTCAAATTTTCAAGTCATAATTCCCAAAATTGCGGCTTGTAGCGCGGTACCCGCAAATGTCAAAGTAGGGAGCCTCACTGCCGTTCGGCAATGGCAAATACAACCAAATCCCCAACCACAAACCCCAAATTTCCAATACGCCATATTCGATATCCACGGATTTGCAACCACTTTTTGCTCTTCTCATTTTTAGTCCTTCTGAGTTTCTCATCACTGTTATTAATCACTTCAAACAAACCAGTCAGTTATTCAGACCTTTCAAATTCATATTTATTCGTCCTCAAATAAAAGCCAAAGATTACTTACGCTTGTGGTACACCGTTTTAGCCACTAAAGCGCAAATCTGGCCATTAATGGTCATTTCGATGAATGGTCATTTCAATTAATACGTTTTATACCCCGAGTGTGGTATCATAGTAAATACTTGAATCTTGAAATTACGATTATACTTATAGCTAGGTAATTACAAATTGATATAGAAGACTTCTATATACTCGTATTTAAGTCTCCCTCCTATAATGATCCTCTTCTTCTTCTTCTTCACTTGTGTCCAACTAATTTCTTCCGTGACATCAGTCTAGGGCAGATAAAAGAAGAACCGCACGCACACCACACACACCTCTTCACTTTATCACTGCTCGTCTCCATGGAAACAGTGATAACGGAAAGAGTTCCAGTCGATTGCTCGCCCCAGACTCACATTTCGTGTGACAAGCTAACGACGTCGTTATCTCATTCTGCAACGACAATGGGGAATTTGCGCCAAAAAATTTTCTTTTTGAAAAAAAAAATGCAGAGCTCTTTGAAAAATAGTAGTTTGAAGCCCTTTTTCAGAAATAATCTATATTTTTTAAATGAGGATGATTAAAAATGAGGCAAGAAATAACCTATGTGGTCTATTGACGTCTGACTAGCCCAAGTAGGCGGAGCAAACACTGGGAGGCGAAGGTTCTCAATGCTGCCAACAACACAACATTAGAAATGGGAAACCTTCCTGTCAACCTTTAAGAACCTTTGCTGTGCCTTTTCGTGAATCTTCCCTCGGTTTGGTTTTGAGGACGTTTTTCAAATTTATTTATAAATTTGCAGTCCCAGCGATTCATCTACTGCGGTTCTGTACATCGTTTAGTGATTTACTAGCGCTCTAAGCGGGTTTTGAGTTGAACTACTCCGCGGTTTATCTGATAAGTCATTTCTAGCGGGAGCTCAGAAATTCAAATTTCACGCTGGTTTGGGGCCTAGGCCTTCTGAACACCTCATTATGTGGTCAATAAGTTGTAATTTCCGTTACTGAACAGAATTTGGCCAAAAATTTGGAATTTTTAACCCACGCTCATTCGTTATTCAAGTTAGTGTTCAAAAGTTCCTGAATACCGATTTCGCTGAACCGGGTGTCGTTATACGAGAGGGATAGCGACACAGACTCGATACCGACAAAAAGGGAACGAGTTGCAGAATCGCACTGCTGGAAGGAAGGTCGTCGGAAAAAAACTGGGCTATACCTCGGTGTGACGTCACGGGCACTTTTGGGGTTCTGGCGCGTTGGGTCGAGGTTTCACTCGATCGTTCGACTCCTCCAGAGCTCGTTTCGGGTGGAAATGGAAAGTTGGTCGGTAGAAAGTGAAGTACAAACGACGGTCTCCGGTGTGAAAGCCCCGGACGTCTTCTCCCGGCGTTACCGCTTTTACTTTCGGTTTGAGAGGCTGCGGTTCGGAGCCGTCACTTATTTATTTCCCTCCTCGGGCTTGAAATGTCCCTCATGCAGTTCTCACCACTCACAATCAATCGACTGGACCAATAGTACCTTCTACTAAGTCACGTTAACTTTTGGTTTATTATTCTGCGAATAATACACCTATGTATTCGCTCAGCAAAAATGTGTATAACACCCCCTCAAAATTTTTTCTTTTACGTTTCAAGGTGCGTAGGTTCAGAAAATGCAATGTCCGTCCGCCGTATCGTGCATACCACCTTCATTTTCGGTCTAAAAAATTTCGTTTTTTCGTACACATGGTCCATTTGGGCCCTAGTTGTGCCCCGAAACGTTGCGATGCAATCGGAATATAACCAGGGGTCTTATGAGTGCAAATGGGTATAAAAATGAGTACTTTTTGTGTTTTAGTAACGTATTAGTAACATGAGCTGTTGAGGTATCGTTTTCCATGTTTTGGGGACGAGAAGACCGATATGACGTCTGTTTTGACCAAAGAGTGGAAAATTGAGGTTCTCACGATGTTTCAGCCTTAAATTTACGTTAAATTTTGGTCTGAAATCGTCGTTCTTCCGCACACTGTTTGGGTCCCCATTTGGGAACACATTCGGGTCCTAGTTGTGCTCCTAAACTCGGCAGCCCGATCGGCATACACGCAGGGGTGTTATAGAGAGAAAATAGGTGTAAAAATAGGGGATTTTGAGGAATGTTTGAGGTTTTAATGAACATGAGCTTGTGAGGTATCGTTTTGCATGTATTTTAGGGCAAGAAGACCGAATATTAAGTTGATTTTTGATCGAAGAGTGAAGAACTGAGGTAACGAAGGTTAAGTTCCCGAAATTAATTTTTTATGAATCAAAAACCTGGGAAATCGTCTGAAATCACCATACATTTGTATAATAACACTGGAAGTAGTATCAACTGGTGAATCAAGACAGTTAATCATATCAATTATCAAAAATAATCTGGAAAAAAAAGTCGAGCCTAATTCGTGTTTTGGGGGGCCAAAATCGGTGGAAACCATCAAAAATAGCCATTTTAATAATTACACATGAAAGAAACAATAAATGAACAGCCAGCATTTCTGTAGGTATATGTCCAATTGAATAATAAACATAAGTGACAAGGACTTTGCAGCGTTTTTGTAATCTACGCTCCTTGAAAAGGAAAAGAAAAAATTTGCGGGGGGGGGGGGGGGGGGCTGTTATACAAATTTCTTGCTGAGAGATTACATAATATGGGTACCGTTGTCGTATGCAGTCTACCGGCCTTCCACTGTTGTCGTATGCGGTCTACCTTAAATGTGCGGTCTACCGTAGGCTTCTGATGTACCTACACGAAGATGTCCCTATGCGATATCGTCGAATTAGTGACATTGGTCCAACGGAGTGAATGACGTAGCCAAGTGGACGGGAAGAAGTGCCCATACGGTCGTTGACTGGTTCAATTCGTGCAGGGACGTTTGTGCTGAGGTGTTTGAAAAACGAGGGAAACTGGGTGGTCCAGGCATGGAGGTACAAATTGACGAATCCTTGGTTCAAGGAAAACGGAAATATAACCGAGGCAGACTATTGAACAGAGATCGACGAACCGTCCCGTCACCCGATGACGATGATGACGACGACGACACAACCCCTGATGATGCCTCTCAATTGTCTAGTCGTAATTATGGCTCCCGCATTCAGGGCCCCTTGGTTTTCGGTTTTGCTGCCGCCATAACGGGATTTTGGAAAGACGGTTGTTCGTTGTTGAGAAACGGGATCGAGCCACATTACTCCCGATAATAAAAAACGAAGTTGAAGCTGGTACCACAATAGTTTCTGATCAGTGTCGAGCGTACAGTTGCCTCAACACGGAAGGGTTTCAGCACAAAACGGTGAACCAATCCGAACATTTCATAGATCCCCAGTCCGGTGCCCACACTCAAACCATAGAATGCCTCTGGAGAGTCATAAAGTTGCGGTATGGGATAAAAGTGAATGGGCTGGGCCCTTACTACACCAAAAGCTCAAGGAAGAGTGGTGGCGATCAGTTCAGGCCGAGGATCCCTTTACTGCCTTCTTCGAGGACATGAAGACGACGTCACTGATGACATAATGCCAACCACGACGAGACGAGCTTCAAATCGAATTGAAGTGTTCAAAGGTAAGCTCTGAATTCTTTGTAATTATTAATTCGTATCTCATAAAGGTTTTGACCATCATACCACCGGTAGACCGCATACGACAACACTCGTTGTCCGGGGTAGACCACAGATTCGAGGTAGACCGCATTCGACAACAGTACCCATATATGTGTATTATTCACAGAATAATAAACCAAGTGTAATGGCTAACGAGTGGCCTAGTTAAGCTGACAAAACTCTTCATGAAGAGCCATCAGGGAAAGGGCAATTTAGAACGTGAGGTAAATGTGTAGGAAAAATATCGTAAAGAACCTTCCGCTCAGTGTTATTTTCGACAGGCGGAAGTCAGTGATTGGGTGGTACAGGAGGAAAACCCTGGGGCGAAGGACCTGCTGGCCAGGTTGCCACCCACGGGGGCGGTCACCGGGTCGTTCACCCCCGACCTCCAACTTCCCTGGGGACGGCAGCTGCCCCCGTCCGCCTCCCCACTCTTCATGGCTACATCGATATTACAGTGCCGGCGAACGTTGAAATAACCGTAGGGATTGTGGAAGCTGGTTGTGGTCAAAAATCACTGATCGGTCCCTAATGTCATGGGTTTTGTGGTCAGTTTTATGACTGATATGCAAAAAAAATTCGAAAAACTAAGGTTCTTAAAAGAAAATCGGCTTCGAGAAATTTTCGATCGGAAATGACCTGAAGAGTCGATTCCTGGCTTTTTGCAGGAACCTGTTGTTGGGATACCTTGTATACATACACAACGTACAAATACGAAGCGCCTACCTATTATACAGGTATACATGTATATTTTTGTAAATTTAGGGGTGGATCCAGAATAGTCTGAAACGAATTTATAACCTGGAATTTTTAAACAGTTCGTGTACCTGTCTACTGAAATATACACCATCGCAATACCTTAATATTCATCGAAACTTCGCCAAAAATCTACTTGGGGCCAGAAACCTACTGCCTACCAAAATGTATTATAAAATTATTGGATATCATGCATTGAACTTGGTAACTCTCAAATCGGTTCAAAGTCGGGGTTCTTAGTTTTCGCCCGTCCTGTTTGTTCGGGAATTCTTCTCTAAACGAAGGGCTATGAATCAGAAATGTCCAGATGATGGCTCTTGCGGTGAACTAAATTGATCAGGAAGAAGTTTGATCTCAGGACAAAATCGATCAAATTCTCGGGATCGGTTGGCTCCCCGAAGTTCATTTCCGTGGCTTCACCCGGATACCTGGTGACCCGGAGGTCAACGATCAACATACGATTTGAACCCCCTTAGCGCTAAGGGTAAATACGGCGAGGTGAAGGACCTCGAAGGGCTGATGGGGGGCAGGGCCTGCGCCCTACGGCCCTTTCAGTTCGTTCGCCCTACGCCCCCGCGCCCTTCAGTACCAACTCATGGGTCGACAAGGCACAGTCTCTCTCGACACAGGTGAGCTCTGAACTCACAATTTCACTATTGTTATTCTTGAATCGAGTTCCCCTTAACAAACATTTTGTTGTTGACATTGTTTTTCGTACATCTTCCTCATTATTCGTTTCCTGATCATTCCATGGGTCATCCTGAAGTAACTTTTTGCCCTCCTTACGTACCAGCTCATTATGATCTAATACCAACAAGACTACACAGTAACATTAACATTGTTATAATTGTATTATATCATTCAAGTTTGCTTCCTATTATTTCCATAATTAATATCTCTACCTCAAACTGTATCATGTTCGTATACTAATAATAGTAATCCAGTTAACGTACCTGTCTAGCTGTGGTACTTCCACATGTAAACTGTCGTTTTCATTCATGAACTCCAATAATTCACAATCAGAGACAACAATCAACGTGGAAAACAAATCTACATTCCTGATTAGTATGTGGTATTACAGTGACTGGTCTTATGGGCGACTTCAAGGTCTGTGATGTTTATTAAGAACTTTCACTTGGTAAATTTTTCTATTAGTGATTCTGGAAACTCCTTTTCAGTCGGCACTTGCTAAATGCCTTTCTATCTTGCTTATTGTTGTGAACTTGTTTTTTTAAATTTATTCTTACGAATTGATACAATTCGTTTCCGGAGTTCATGTTCATTGCGAAAAATTCTATGAAATCTCCGGGAAAGTCATAGAGATAAAAACGGAATTTGATGATTTTTTTTCTTAATGAATTAACCATCTGGACAATTACCAACACACGTTTTAGCTGATTTCTATAATATTTCCCTGTAAGCAACTAGTTATGGTTTAATAGACTAGTCAAATATGGGTAACCCATACTTACAGACATCACCTATCTGAATCCTCTAGAATTTTTTTGAGTTTACTAGTTCATTGTTTGAAAACCCGGAATGGGTTCAATCTATTTCAGAGGGGATCCTCAAATCATAGGTATTATCCCCGTTGATTTTCTGTGAATAATATACCTATGTATTCGCTCAGCAAAAAAATTTTATAACATCCCCTCAATTTTTTTTTCTTTTACGTTTCGAGGTGCGTAGATTCAGAAAATGCGATCTCCGTCCGCCGTATCACGTGTACCAGCTTCATTTTCGGTCTAAAAAATTCGTTCTTTCGCACACATGCTCCATTTAAGCCCTAGTTGTGTCCCGAAACTTTGCAGCCCGATCAGGATATACCCAGGGATGTTATGGGTGAAAATGGGTTTACAAATAGGTACGTTTTGTGTTTTAGTAACATGAGCTTTTGAGGTATCGTTTTCCATGTTTTTGCGACGAGAAGACCGAATATGAAGTCGATTTTGACCAATGAGTGGAAAATTGAGGTTTTACCAAATGTTCAGCTCACAAAATTGATTTTTATGTGTCAAAAACCTCGGAAACCGTACGAAATCACCATCAGTTTGTATAATAATACTAGAAAAAGTGACAACACGTGAATCAAGACAATTAAATGGCACTATCAATAATCAATCATAATTTGATAAAAAAGAGCGTAGGTAACTTGTGTTTCTGGTGGCCAAAATTGATGGAAGCCATCACTTTAAATCGTTTGTTGGAAAAAATCACTTTAAATTATGGCACATGAAAGATACAATAAATGAACAGCAACATTTCTGTAGGTATGTGCGGTAGAATAATAAACCCATGTGACAAGGACCTTGCAGCGTTTTTTCTTTTTTTTACGTAGAGGTTGGTAATCCTAGAAGCGCATACACACACGATGGGCGTCAATGGGTTGGATTCGAAACTCAGCAGTCCTTCTCCTGAAGGGTGAGAGGAGAAGGCCCCAACGGGTTGGAGAGGGAACTGAGGCTGTTGCTCAACCTCGGCTACCAAGGTTTGCTCAAGCGCTCGGTCATTTCCCTTTGGCCCACATCCAGTGTGTCCGAGTTTGCCATCTTGGTTCTCTTTTTTTTTTCTTTCTGGGAGTCTGATTAGTCTTGAATCCAACTCCTTTTTTAAAAATCAAATGCCTATTTCGAGTTGGGTCTATTTAGAGGGAAATGTATACAGGAAAACTCTGGAGTGAGATTCGGTTCGTTTGAGGTTTTGACTCGTGGGATATCGCTTTCCATTTTATCGAACTGGAAAACAAAGGAAAATGTTGATAAGAACTATAATTATGTAGCAATTTATTTTGTTTATATGGAAATCGTATAGATCCTCACGTCAAACCAACGTTACCACACAAGATACGCTCACACACACAATAGGTCACTAATAATTGTCACAATTAGTGAGCCATACAGTTAAGAACAATATTAGCTATAAGGCCTCAGTAATTATTGCTGAAATCCACGATACATGTTAGTATGTTATCTCAGTTTCATCTAATCTTATTGAAATCAAAAGTACAAGACTGGAATTTTTATTAGAGATATAAAAATTTAGTTGAAAAATGAAATCCAGCTGCACACATGCCAATCGGCAGTCACTAGTGAGCCGTGCAGGCCGTACAGGGCTGAGATCCACGATACGATTACATCCCAGTTTTCGCTTTATTTGATTGAAATCACGGCAAATTGGATTTTTTTTCTTTCTTTTAATACAACATACCTAACATAAAAATGTAGGAATACTCATATGAGACAGCTACAAGTGAGGCTACAAATATTTATGTAGAAAAACACGTTGTCGATTGTTGGGACGGAGCATGTTGTACTGCGTGGCCAACCTTCTTCAAGCCTCAGTTTCGGAGGATTTCAATGGATCAACTTTACTGACTGTAAAGTTGGAGTAAAGTTTATTGACTAAAACTGGAGTTCGAGGGATTTTTTTCCTCTTTGATTCCCACCGGAATAAATACTCCCAGTTTCACCCGAATGGGGCTACCGGTGGGGGGGGGGGGGGGGGTAGGAGGTTCGGTCAGGGACACTAGACGGTCCATGAAATCAAGACCGCGGTAGGGTGGGCGACCTAGGCGACCTGAAAGGAGGGAGATGATGGAAACCCGGGGTCTATGACTCCAATCCAGGTCGAGCCCAAAGGCAACTTTGCTTCATTTGGTGTCCCTTTCAATATATATATGCACATGCGATATTTGGTGGAAGGTAAAGGATCTGCATGGTACAATAACTCTGAAGAGCTTTTCGCATTTTTTAAACCTGTTGGACCAATAATTGTAACTCACTTGTACCTATTATTGCCTAAAATTAGGGTTTTCGTGTCACCGTTGTTGCGAAATTTCAACACGGGTGGCTCCAATACTGGAAGAATCAGCTTTATTATTATTATATATATATATATATATATATATATATACTTTATACACTTTGGAAATAGCTCTACGGGAGCGATATAGGTTTGACACAGATGTGCAAGAAATTTAACATATAAAAGAGGAAAATAAAACTTGGTAGTTACGTTATATTTCGGCTGTTGCCTTTGTCAAACGAAGAGAAGAGGGAAAACCCTCTTCTCTTCGTTTGACAAAGGCAACAGCCGAAATATAACGTAACTACCAAGTTTTATTTTCCTCTTTTATATGTTAAATTTCTTGCACATCTGTGTCAAACCTATATATATATATATATATATATATATATATATATATATATATCTAATATGGAGATGAATCTTGACTGTTAGTGAATAAACTTGAATGTGTGAGTTTTTGAGGTTCAGTCAATAAATACTTCTTTTTTGCCAAATTTTCGACCTTTTATTGTGGTCATTGTCAAGGCCTAGAAAAACACACAAAATGATATCATAATGATATGGGATTCCACAGGATACAAAAATAACAATGTTGATTGATGATTTACTTACATAAGTTGAGTAGTAATCAATCCATTAACTGTGGTTAACATGACACTGACTAACTGAATTATTGCTTATTATTGCAATAATTCAGTTAGTCAGTGTCATGTTAACCACAGTTAATGGATTGATTACTACTCAACTTATGTAAGTAACTCATCAATCAACATTGTTATTTTTGTATCCTGTAGAATCCCATATCATTATGATATCATTTTGTGTGTTTTTCTAGGCCTTGACAATGACCACAATAAAAGGTCGAAAATTTGGCAAAAAAGAAGTATTTATTGACTGAACCTCAAAAACTCACACATTCAAGTATATATATATATATATATATATATATATATATATATATATATATATATATATATATATATATGTGTGTGTGTGTGTGTGTGTGTGTGTGTGTGTGTGTGTGTGTGTGTGTGTGTGTGTGTGTGTGTGTGTGTGTGTGTGTGTGTGTGTGTGTGTGTGTGTGTGTGTGTGTGTGTGTGTGTGTGTGTGTGTGTGTGTGTGTTAATATTGTTCCTATGTATGATGTATAAATATGGACTAAAACCCTCAAACAAAAAAGATGCGAGTTGAGGGGTTTTCAGACTCACGTACACATTTATTTAAGATGGTTTTTATAGTCGTTAATTGCGTTTTGGACGCGAGATAAGGCGTCCGCTATCACCAGCCCATAACCTACTACATCGGAATTGTATTTTTTTTCGAGTTCAAAAAACTTGAACGGTGTCAAGCAAACAGTTACTCAAAAGCTCGAAAAAATGGGAGCATCTCTGGTGTTTTAATGTTCCTTCTCGAGAGGTACCAGGTTCACTGACACTCTTCCCAGTGGTACAGCAGATAAGGCAGATGTGTTTTTCGCACAATTATACACGTAAAATTATCCTCGAGAGGTCTGGAGACACGCAATCGATAAAACCTGGAGATTGCCAAATGCGTATCTTGTTTGTTTAATTCGACAAGAGTGAGGAATGTCAATAAAGTTATCGATGATTGAAAACATTATTGCTTGTAACATTAATACGTTCCAATCGTGCAGCATGACTTCATTTTCGAAGATTATGCCCCTATTTGGCCCTTTAACATGCTACATTTTTGGCAGTTTGTCCGTTTTTAATAATAAAAATCCAAATTTGGCCTATTTAAAGCCCTCTGAACAGTTTTGTTGTTAGAAAAAAGATTATGTTGCAGGTATACAATTTTTTTGAATTTCAGAAAATTGGTGGGAGGGGGGGGGAAACAGTACTCACGGGGACGGGGTAGATGCAAACTGAGATGCATCTGCATTCTACTTCTTTATTGTGTTGCATCATTGTTGACTGAACTACTTTCACCCCGTTTTATGGTATATCTTCTTGGATTCCCACAGATGCAAGTTTCACAGTCTCATTAGAGATGTGCGAGTATGACGCGTGCTCCTTTCACTTCACATCTGGTGGTGGACTGACGTCATGACGTCACGACACCGTTCCGCATCCCGAAGTCTCTTTGTTTCCATTTGCTTATGTCATTAAGAGATCTCCTTTTTCCTCATTCAGCTGATACGATATCGACTCAAATTGAGGAGATCAGTAGAAGAATATTAACGTTATCCTTTTAGTCCGGTCCTGAGGGTTTTTGAACTTATTATCGCATTTTCACCTCATCCCCCCCCCCCCATTAATTCATATCGAAAACGTTATTCCGGGCGTGAAAGGAGGCCTGGTGGAGAAGTCCTCTAATATTAGTTCTCCGTCCTGGTGGGGGCGAACCCAAGGGCGGTGAGTCCCAGATAGCGTTCGATGTCGTTGAACTCGTACGTCCCAAGGTTTTCACTTTCAGCCTTGCACGCAACACCCCCCCCCCCCCCACTAACTCCCCTGGATTTCCCCTCCATCACTTCCCCGCCGAATGGCCCCACTCATCACGACACATATTCACAAGGCGGGCTGACGACGGGTAGGCACACCGTTTTTATCCCTCAGAACCCGTCTTGGCGCCCTAAATGTGAATCATAAATCCAATGACAACTACAACTTCGTAACAAACAACTATAAATACTATCAAGTACTTCGCTGACAATGTCTATTTCCCACTTGGATAAAGTCGGCATCACCTTCCTAATAATTATTATGATGCGACTCGCTATTAATTTATTACGTATCCGTACAGGTAATCTCCTGGTATTAAATCTGAAGGGCTATTTCCGCTAGTGCAAGAAGTAATATTACCATACCTTTTGGAGGAGTCCGTCGTCACTAGCTGGTTGAGTACTGGAGGCGAGTGCTTTCGATGTAACGGCATCATCATCAGGCCGTCGAGAGAATACTCCCGACGGTATTCTCTCGACGGCCTGAAGATGATGTCCTTACATCGAAAGCACTCGCCTCCAGTACTCAGCCACCTAGTGACGACGGACTCCTCCAGAAGGTTTGATAGGTATTCTCCTGTAAGTGTCCACGATAGCTTTCCAGCTCGAGAAATATAACTTTGAGGATAGCATTTACATCAATGCAATCTTTGAATTATTCTGAAATGCAGAAAGGAAGTTCGGTCAACTTGTTCTTGACGAAGATTTCATTTCCTTCAGTATGCTGATAGTAAAGGAGATGTAGAATTTTATATTTCTATGTCACGATTCTGAGTAGTTTGGATGTTCCGTTCTCTTAGACTTCGTCAATATAAGCTTGTCTATATATTCTGCTTTATCCGTGAAAGTTGAAACATGACTAGTGATTTATAACTGTTGTATTATAACTCACTAGTCATAAATATTAGGACAAATAAGTACAGAGAGGTACTTGAAATGTTCAACTAACATCTGTGAGAGCTGTGGTAGTAATATTGTGAACGGTATCTAGATGGTGGTGGGGGCAGGTAGAATTTTGGTGGTTTCTGTGTCGAAAATAGTCTTTACTCATTTCAACCTGACCGAGCCTCGATATCGCAGCAACAACAAATTTGCTCCGCACACACACACACACACACACACACACACACACACACACACACACACACATATATATATATACTAGGCGCTCCGCGCCTCGCCAGGGGGCAAGCCCCCTGGACCCCCAATCTCTTATCTTCTATACTTTGTATAGAACGAGGAATTTGCAACGCAATTCGAGTCCGAAATACCAAATTACAGCTTCATAGCGTGAATAGCATAGAAATTTCATTGCTAGGGGATACAAACACTCTTTTTTTGCTATTTCGGACTCGAATTGGATACCATTGACAAACACTATTTTTTTTGCTATTCCGAAATCCCTAACAACGGTATCGCGGGACAAAAAAGTGTGACAAAACAACTAGTTGGGGGTCGGGCTAAGAATTGCGTTGCAATTAATATATATAAATTTGGTAACAGAGGGTAGAAATTTAAAGATCAACAGACAAAAAAAAACTTACAATTTCAAAGGGAATATTTCGCCTGAAATATTCCCCTTGAAATTGTAAGTTTTTTTCGTCTGTTGATCTTTAAATTTCTACCCTCTGTTACCAAATTGTATATATATCACCAAGAGTGTTTTCCCGTTTCCAAGTTTGCATATATATATATATATATATATATATATATATATATATATATATATATATATATATATATATATATATATATATATATATATATATATATATATCATACGCAACATATATTTAAACCCTATTTTTAAAGCTTTACCTAAGAAGGGTCTGTAACAATAGTAGGGACGAGTTGAGCCTTTCGAACGGAGAAAGAGAAAACGCGGGGAGCACGAGGGCTCACCACGTGAAGAATTCCCGCGCAAGTAAAATATAGTCGTCACGTGCTGAGGACGAACGACCGCTCCGCGCACGTGACGCCACAAAGCACACAACATTCCGTTTTACTGATCAAACTCATGGAACCCGACGACGTTGTACGTCATATGTTGACTTAGGAAAGGGTTGCCGACGCGAGCACGGCCCACTCACCTCTTAACAGAAACAGAAGTCTCAAATAAGTACATTTCAAAACTTTATTTACGTCGTCAAACCCATCTAAGACGGTGTATCTAACATACCTGCTCATAGATCGTATATCCAAGTTCACTCCATACCATCATTCACCTCCTGTAACATACCTACATACGCACATACAAAGAAAGGCTGTTCTGATACCTGATCATCTCAGAGCTCATTGTTATCAGATTCTTACCCAGTTAACCGACAGTTTCCATTTCAAATTTCATCAGTAGGTAGGTAGAATAGGTTGACTGAAATGTTCCTAAATTATCAATAACAGTATAAGTAATGGCGGAAATAACACAATTATTATTATGATCTCGAGAAGTGATCTTAATAACTGTGTAATTTCCGTCATTATACTGTTATTGATAGCATCCACAGGTCAAAACATGCATCCACAGGTCATATTCATATTCATCAAATTCATACTCATGAGTAATGTGAACGGGGGGCTGGTTTGCTTGGTGGCGGAGAAGGCACGGTTTTGGTTTATTATTCAGTGAATAATACACCTATGTATTCGCTCAGCAAAAAATTGTTATAACACCCCCTCAATATTTTCTCTTTTCCGTTTCAAGGTGCGTAGATTCCAAAAATGCAATGTCCATCCGCCGTATCACGCATACCGGCTTCATTTTCGGTCAAAAAAATTCGTTCTTTCGCACACAAGCGCCATTTGGGCCCTAGTTGTGTTCCGAAACATTGCAGCCCGATCGGAATATACCCAGGGGTGTTATGAGTGAAAATGTGTATAAAAATAGGTACTTTTTGTGTTTTAGTAACATGTTAGTAACTTGAGCTTTTGAGGTATCGTTTTCCATGTTTTTGGGACGAGAAGACCGAATATGAATTCGATTTTGATCAAAGAGTGGAAAACTGAGGTTCCACCAAATGTTCAGCTCCCAAAATTGACTTTTTATGAGTCAACACGTGGATCAAGACGATTAAATGGCACTACCAATGATCAAAGATAATTTGGGAAAAAAAGGAGCGTACCTGATTCGAGTGTTTGGGGGCTAAAATTGGTGGAAACCATCAAAAATAGCTATTTCAATTATTTCACATGAAAGAAACTATAAATGAACAGCCAAAATTTCTGTACGTGTGCCCAGTAGAATAATAAACCTACGTGACAAGGACTTTGAGTTTTTGGAAATCAGGGGCCAAGATTATACTCGTACCTCGCCGTGTAGACCGAGCCGTCATGCGGGTTGTTGCCTACCGCCAGCGCCGTCGCCGCCGTCCCCCTTCAACAACGTGATACCGCAGGCGGCGGCAGCACGTGGTCCGTCCTCGTGGTTCTTGCCGCCTCCCGGAAAAGCGTCACCACCTCCGAACCTTACAGTCCTCCTCGGACCCCGGAGCCAACCGACGGTACGTCCTCCAGCCTCCGGATTATTCCCACTGTCAGTTCCTGGCTATCTCTCACCTCACCAGCCAAACATCTCATAACCAATCATTAAAAAAAAAAAAAAAAAATACGACCTTTCGGTTTCATCGTCATCTGAAATCCCCCGACTACCTCATCATGACTTCTACTTCTCGTCTGTCGGTGTCGAGGAAATGCTACATCGAGTTGTGCCAAAAAATTGCTCTCCGAAAGAATATCAATAGAGGTAACGACTTATTTTTCAGTTTACGGTGAACCCTTCACCGAATAATTTCCTAGGTATTGAGTATCAATTTATGTGAGATAGTGGTGGTCAAGACCACTATCTCACATCCTGGGTTGGGTCCGAGTGATTGACGCAGTTCTCCGTCATTCGAGCGGTGTCATTGCGTCTCAGAGGGACTAGGCGGCCTGTCAAGGGCTTGCCCCCTGGAGGGGTGAACCGGTTGGGGATGGAGGATGGAGCTGCCCTCCCTAGGGTAAGCTAGCAGGTTCCTTCCTTCCGTTGATTCTTCCCACTGCTACTCTGGCTTCCAGGCGTTGCTACTTGATGGAAGATGGCTGAGATTTGTTTGTTAATAAAAAATTTTGATACTGAATAAAAAAAAAGAAAAAAAAAGAAAATTAATGTACCAAACACTGCATCTACAAAATAGAAATGTTGTTGCTTATGTTCAAAAAGTCTTATAATATTTTGAATAAAAAGAACCAGTGAGTCACGAGCCGGTTTTCTTACATCAAAGTATCCATTTTGAAGGACGCTGAATGAAATTGTACTTAAAACAAACATTTGCAAAAGTACCTACTCAGTCTATTAAGTTGAAAAAAAAGCAGGTGCAGTTCCAAATTTTGAATTTTCAAAACTCGTAAAATGTCTGGATTTTACTGTTAAATTTTTGTTTAATGTTACTGATCCCCCCCCCCCCCCCCCCCCCATCGCATGATCCCCTCGGGTAACCTTTCCCTTATTTGAAGACTGAATTCCTTCAAAACTCGAAATTTTGCTAAATTTCAAATAATTTTGGTTTCTCGAGTCATTTTTATTATGCGACTTGAGGTTTGTTTACATTAAAAAAAGTCATCGTAGTAAAAACTTCGGCAAAACAAAACAAAAAATTAATAAAATAATCATAATCATAGTAGGTAATTTGGGATACAGGGGTTTTCGAGGGCGCCAAATCCGATTCTGAGGTGCAAATTCCGACCCGCGTCCACACATTTCTCATGAATAAATGGCCCGATTTTTCTCAAATTCGGTGGGTATTTAGAGTAGTAGAAAATTTACTACTGACCCCACGTCCACTCAGTTATCACGAATAAATGGCCCGATTTTGCTCAAGTTCGGTGGGTATTTGAGGTGTAGCTTCTAGAATTTAGCCCTATGAATTGCTGAGATTATTGTTGACGTTTACTTGTAATTGTCCAGCTCGATTGTCGTTGCGTAATAATTTCTACAGCGTTTTTGTTCTCGAGTTCCACACACACCCAGACAGAAGTATAATCATTATAGACAGGTATAGATGATGATAATGACCATTGTTAGTGTTGATAGTAGTTGGGAATGCTGAGGGAGGCGCATTCTAACGAGCGACCGGGGAACCTTCACCAGGTTCCTACGGCTGCCGCTAGATCGTGGTCGCAACTCCGTCCGGTTAAACTCCTTGCCCGCGCTGTCCGCATTAAATTAAAAGGCATTATTCGACCACCTTTGCACCGATGAATAACTACACCAACTATCATAATTATTACCATGATGTACCTACTTGCGCACGTAGGTACAACAACACTGCAGAGGTAGTTTGTTTGAAAATCTCACAAAATGTTTCATTTTGTATGGAGACGATGAAGGCACCATAAAAAATTTGAATTATTATACCAATAATCAATTTTCTATAATGAAACCAATTTATTCACTCCTGGAATTAATAATTATTGTTAATTTAGGGGGTGTGCGTCTTAATTAGGGATGTTCACCATTTTAACACGATAGATCATCAATAACGATCTTGACTATTCGACGCGTGTTTATTTTATTGCCTATACGAGCTGAAATAACGTAATTATTGTATGTGTCGAAGTAGGTAGTGTGCTTTCAATGAAGTGATACTTCCTTGAAGTATGTACCTAATTTCGGTACTGTTTCGATTATGCGCTCTACCGCCAAACATCTGTTCCCGTGTGCGCACTACCGACATGTTTCTGCTCCCATATGCGCTCTACCGTCCTATCCGAGTTCAACCGGTTAATCTTTCATGGATCGACGAGCCATGGGTTTTTGGTTTAATAATAAACCAAAAACCCATAGGCACAGATGTACGCTAATTCCATGTACTACGACGAGATCGAGCTACCCTACTCCCTTTCATTCGAAGAGAATGTGTGCCAGTTTCTGTAACTCATTCAGACGAGTAGGGGAGTTACCGATGCCTCTGCAGAAATGGTTTTATTCATAGGACTGTTAATCATGCAAGGAACCAAAAATGACATGCTGCAATCGCATCTTGATTTTTATTGCTGGAGAAAGGCTCAAAAGGAAGATGATCTGTTTCTCTCACTTCTGCGGGACCGTTCATCGCTAGTAACTATTTTTTGGAATTTCTTGGACAGCGTCACATGGACAGCACATATTTGGACAACGTCACATCATGACAGCATATTTGGACACCATGACAATTTAGGTGAGTGTACAAGATGTGTCTGTCCACTGGAAATCGATTTTAGGAGGTAGAACCCAAGCGATATGGTAGTGCGCATATCGAAACAGCACCGTCCTTTCAAGAACGGATTCATCCTTGCAAGTACGGATGCAGTCCCTTCAGTGAAGTGATGTTAGTGATGTTATTCTAAATCTTATTTTTCAACATTAATTAGGTTTACTGTGAAATAATGAATGAAGGAGATTTCAGTTGTCACCTTTCCTATTTCAATACTCGCTCGTTTATTGCCGTCTGTCGGAGTTGTTGTTCAGCTAGTTATTGGCAACTTTGATGTTTTCATAGAGGGTTTGATGACGATAATAAGCAATAACGAGGGAGGCGCTAGAAAAAAATCCGTCCTTGCGAAATTGTGTTTCTTCTAGGCAGCACTCTTTCACCCTTCCATATTATCTTCGACTGTTGTCCATCATCATTGTTGTTCAGTCAGCAGTTTTGTTGTTGTTTTTGTACTTTGCTTGTTTGGGCGAGAAATAAACAAATAAATAATAATAATAGTAATGTAGGAACAGGAAAAAAACGCTGCAAAGTCCTTGTCACATGGGTTTATTATTCCATTGGAAATACCTACCTACAGAGATGTTGGCTGTTTACTTATTGTTTCTTTCATAATAAAATAATTGAAATAGCTATCTCTGGTGGTTTCCACCAATTTTGGCCCCCAAAACTCGAATAAAGTACGCTACTTTTTTTAAAATAAATTATCTCTCATCATTGATAGTACCATTTAATCGTCTTGATCCACCTGTTGACACTTTTTCCAGTGTTATTATACAAATTGATGGTGATTTCAAACGATTTCCCAGGTTTTTGACTCATAAAAAAAAAATTTCGGGAGCTGAACATCTGGTAGAACCTCAATTTTCTATTCTTTGGTCAAAATCGACTTCATATTCGGTCTTCTCGTCCCCAAAAACATGAAAAACGATACCTTAAAAGCTCTTGTTACCAACATGTTGCTAAAACGCAAAAAGTACCTATTTTTATACACATTTTCACTCATAACACCCCTGGGTATATTCCGATCGGGCTGAAAAGTTTCGGGACACAACTAGGGCCCAAATGGAGCATGTGTGCGAAAGAACGATTTTTTTAGACCGAAAACACGTGATACGGCGGACGGCGTACGGCGGACGGACATTGCATTTTTGGAATCTACGTACCTTGAAACGGAAAAGAAAAAATTTTGAGGGGGTGTTATAAAAATTTCTTGCTGAGCGATTACATAGGTGTATTATTCACAGTATAATAAACCAAAATGAGCGTCCCTAATTTGTGTTTTAGGGACCAAAATTAATGAAAACTATCAGACATAGCTATTTCGATTATTACGCATGCAGCCAACATTTCTGTAGGTATGTCCAATAGAATATTAAACCCATGTGACAAGGACTTGGCAGCGTTTTGGTTTATTATTCTGTAAATAATACAACTATGTATTCGCTCAGCAAAAAAATTGTATAACACCCCCTCAAAATTTTTTCTTTTCCGTTTCAAGGTGCGTAGATTTCAAAAATGCAATGACCGTCCGCCGTATCACGTGTACAGGCTTAATTTTCGGTCTAAAAAAGTCGTTCTTCCGCACACATGCTCCATTTGGGCCCTAGTTGTGTCCCGAAACATTTCAGCCCGATCGGAATACACCCAGGGGTGTTATGAGTGAAAATGTGTATAAAACGCTGAAAATCCCTGCACAACGGTTTATTATTTTGTATAGAATACCCTTCTGTTACAGATCACAGCGCTATGTATAGATAACCCGTCTATATAATATGATAATGTACTATTCTATACATATTATGTAGATCGCCGACCCTCCGTAGGTTAGTACCTAACCCCGTACTCGTTAAGACTAGGTACCTACCTAAATCACGAGTTAAATGTTGCTAAAATAATTCTGCCGATGACAAACAGTACCTAACAAAAAGAAACACACATAAAGAAGTTCTGAAAAGAAATTGTTGATGAGGAGTGAAAAAATTTGCAAAAGTACCTACCAACAAACTCCAGCCCCTTCTACGTAGATGGTTGTGTAATAATTTACCGTTGAGTAATGATTTACCGTAGTAATAATTTACCCATCAATAATAATATACGTTTGTTCAAGTTTCACTACCTACCAATAAACTCCAAAAGAGCCATCATTTTGGTTTATTATTTTCAATAATGAACCATTGGAATCGAGCATGAAAAAAAAAAATTCTTACCCCCCTCAAAATTTGATGGTTTACGTTTCAAGGTATGTAGAATCCAAAACTGCAATAAAAATATTTCTGTCTGTCCGCCGTACGACGTACGGGCCACTTTTCTTAGTTACCATGAAACAAAATTGATGAAATTCGGGTTATAGGTTCCGTTCGGGGTCTAGTTGGTCCTCGAAGCTCGACGTTACTGTGAGGGGTTCAAAATAGGGGTTGAAATTTTCAAAACGCCTATACCATTTTTTTACGTAAATATTTTTACGGTTTTAAATAGTTCTTGAACTTGCGAGTTTTTTAAGACCATCCGGAGCATCGTACGTCCAGCCGTTCGTTCAGAGTAAGGCCCCGAAGTTTGCACCGACAGGCATTTTCGACTCCAGTGTGAATGAAATTGTATACAATTCAAACCAAATCTCGTAACCAGAGACGCGCCCACAATAGGAAATTTGGCGGAGATAAAATCATTGCTAGGGATCACCTGATTATACTGGCTGAGTATGAAGTCGAGTTGGTTGTTCTGTGATATTATTTCATCTGAAAAATGATGGCTCTTTTGGAGTTTGTTGGTAGGTAGTGAAACTTGAACAAACGTTGAAGTATTATTACTACGGTAAATCATTACTCAACGGTAAATTATAACACAACGGTTCATTATACCATCTACGTAGAAGGGGCTGGAGTTTGTTGGTAGGTACTTCTGCAACTTTTTTCACTCCTCATCATCAATTTCTTTTCAGAACTTAATTATGTGTGTTTCTTTTTGTTAGGTACTGTTTGTCATCGGCAGAATTATTTTAACAACATTTAACTCGTGATTTAGGTAGGTACCTAGTAACGAGTACGGGGTTAGGTACTAACCTACGGAGGGTCTGCGATCTACATAATATGTATAGAATAGTACATATTATATTATATAGACGGGTTATCTATACAGAGAGCTGTGATCTGTAACAGAAGGGTAGGTATTCTATAAAAAATAATAAACCGTTGTGTAGGGATTTGCAGCGTTTTCAAATGAAATAATATCACAGAACAACCAACTCGACTTCATACTCCGCCAATATAATCAGGTGATCCCTAGCAATGATTTCATCTCCGCCAAATTTCCTATTGTGGGCGCGTCTCTGGTTACGAGATTTGGTTTGAATTGTATACAATTTCATTCACACTGGAGTCGAAAATGCCTGTCGGTGCAAACTTCGGGGCCTTACTGTGAACGAACGGCTGGACGTACGACGCTCCGGATGGTCTTAAAAAACTCGCAAGTTCAAGAGCTATTTAAAACCGTAAAAATATTCACGTAAAAAAATGGTATAGGCGTTTTGAAAATTTCAAC
Organism: Leptopterna dolabrata; assembly: GCA_954871275.1. Lineage (NCBI taxonomy): Eukaryota > Metazoa > Arthropoda > Insecta > Hemiptera > Miridae > Leptopterna > Leptopterna dolabrata. The sequence goes on from OX940983.1 coordinate 819,378, forward strand.
CCCTATTTTGAACCCCTTAGAGATGACTCACAGTAACGTCGAGCTTCGAGGACCAACTAGACAGCGAACGGAACCTATAACCCGAATTTCATCAATTTTGTTTCATGGTAACTAAGAAAAGTGGCCCGTACGGCGTACGGCGTACGGCGGACAGACGGAAATATTTTTATTGCAGTTTTGGATTCTACATACCTTGAAACGTAAATCATCAAATTTTGAGGGGGGGTAAGAATTATTTTTTCATGCTCGATTCCAATGGTTCATTATTGAAAATAATAAACCAACACAAAAAGTACCTGTTTTGGTTTATTATTTTCAATAATGAACCATTGGAATCGAGCATGAAAAAAAAAATTCTGTGTGTTTCTTTTTGTTAGGTACTGTTTTTCATCGGCAGAATTATTTTAGCAACATTTAACTCGTGATTTAGGTAGGTACCTAGTAACGAGTACGGGGTTAGGTACTAACCTAAGGAGGGTCTGCGATCTACATAATATGTATAGAATAGTACATAAGTCATAATTTTTTAGTAACATGTTAGTAACATTAGCTTTTGAGGTTTCGTTTTCCATGTTTTCGGGGACGAGAATATCAAATATGAAGTCGATTTTGACCAAGGATTGGGAAATTGAGGTTGTACCAGATGTTCAGCTCCCAAAATTGTTTTTGTAAGTCAAAAACCTGCGAAATCGGCTGAAATCACCATCAGTTTCTATAATAACACTATAAAAAGTGTCAACACGTGGATCAAGACGATTAAATGGCACTACCAATGATCAAAGATAATTTTGAAAAAAAAAGGAGCGTACCTAATTCAAGTTTTGGGGGCCAAAATTGGTGGAAACCACCAGAAATAGCTATTTCAATTATTTTACATGAAAGCAACAATAAATGAACAGCCAGCATTTCTGTATGTATGTCCAGTAGAATAGTAAACCCATGTGACAAGGACTTTGCAGCGTTTTTTGGATCTACGCACCTTGAAACGTAAAAGAAAAAATTTTGAGGGGGGTGTTATACAAATCTTTTTTCTTAGCGATTACATAGGTGTATTATTCACAGAATAATAAACCAAAACCTTGTGAAATAGTTGTGGGTTATCTTCTCGGGCGAGGATGATGTTGTGTAGCGAGTGAAATGCGCGATCCAGCGAGGGGCATTACCCTCTCGCAGGCCAAGGCTGCCCCCCCCCCCCCCCCGTCCCTTCCCTTCTTCCGTTCGCAATACGCCAACCAGGAGTTACCTGACTCTTCTTCTTGGAGCTATCACCCGACTCTGACGCCGTTGAACTTCCCTTGAGTCTGCCAACCTAACCAGAACCCTCAACTCTCGATCCGGGCCTCGGCTGTTCTATAACAGCTTTCAACCTTCGTTCTCACTCTTTTTTTTCCAGTTTGTTGGTCATGAAGCTGGGTAATCGCTTTTACGGAACAACAGCAAACTATTATTGGCTCGATCTTGCTGAGCCATCAACATCTTTTCGCCTTGGGCCTTCTTTGCTTCTTCCGTTGTTGTTGATCTTGTGATTATGAATATATAATAATATATTCATAATAGTTTACCCCGCTGTGTTGGGTGTGGCTAAATTACCATTAAAATTCATAATATTATTATGAATTTATTATCATCGTTGTTTAAGCATCATTTTTACATGTTAAAATAATTAATGAAATGATGAGGATTACTTCATAAATCGTATCTTCATAGCAGCGGTTAGCGGTTGATCTGACTGCCATTTTGGCGGGCGATTGGGGAGGGGAGGAGGGGTTTCAAGCTTACACAGGATACTTCGAACATTTTTGGAACTTAACAAAATACCAAGATCTCCCAGGTGTGTACCAACTTCCTTGTATAATTTCCTCCTCTTTAGTTCATCGAGTTATTTTGCGCACATATCAGTTTATTTGGATCGCTTCTCTCTTATGCTGTTTCCTCAGTGATGTTTTACACCTCCAGTTCTCCTGAAATATGCTTATGGTCAATTGCATGTTGGTAAATTTCTCGTTTCTGTTACCGGAAACTAATGCTGATGTTCATTTTGGATACAAATCGACATTATTTTATGATATATAACTGCCTACATTTGCAAAAAATGAAAATGGTGTTTTTCTGTGAACTTTGTGTTTCTCAGCTTCAATAAAAATTCGTCGCTAAAATACATACTGTATCTATGAAAAGTGGTTTTTCACGTTTGAAACACCATTATTTAACCCGTATGGGGTTACTACGAGTATAATAAATTATTGAAATCATCTATCGGGAGGGGTGTTGTGAAAATCAAACGTATTTCTGTTATATTGCTCCAGCTCTACGAAATTTCCAGACGTTTTTAGATTCCTTCTTTTTTTTGTAATAATTCTCAAGTGTTATGAGGAAATCAGTAGGTAGGTACCTCTCGTTTTGGTCAACAATTTCAGACATCGTTCCCTGTTTGGACACCTTACTTGTTATACGTTGCTTCATACTGTTTCACAAAACGAGCTTGTACCTCTGTATATGGTTTTATACGTCTTATGAGTGTATGTATTATGTGTATATGTGTATATACAACGTAAGAGGGCACTTTCTTTTGCGTGTGGGTCTTTCGAATGATTTCTCTAGGCGGAGGCGCACCGTTCCGTACCGAGCTCATTGTGTTACGGGTAACAAACTTGTTAGCATTCTGTTGTTGTCCCTGGCGACTCGCGGGGCCAATAACCTCCGGCTTCCTCCTCACTCGACACTTACATCTTTCAATATCGGGAGAGAGAAGATTTCGCGCTTTAAATTCTAAACCGTAAACTCAGCTGTCGCTAATGGACCATACATCAAGCAAAAATTCGTAAATATCCTCAAGCTTTGTGGGTCAAAAATCCTCAAATTTTAAAGATTACCAAAACTGTTAAAGGGGTGATGATGAGTAACAAGCTAAGACTACTCTAATAGTTAAAAAACATTCTCAACCAGTAAACTTTTCAAACCGTAAGAATTTTTGGAGGAGTTTTGTCAACTCATTAACTGCTAATAGTGCGACATTTTACAACAACTTACGTTGAATTAACAATAATAGAAGAATGCTGTCATTGGTTAGATACTACACAATAAACGATTAGTTGGATTATAAATAAGTTTGTAGGGGATTATAAATGTAGGTATTCATGATTGAAATGCCGGGGAAAATGGATAAATTTAGAAGGTTGGAGGTATCTTGAACAGGTAAGTACGTTACTATGAAAATTCGCCCAGTAAGTCATGCTTCATCATTCAGTGTGCATGACTGGACTGCATGTAATTTACTTATTTCAACTTACATTCTGATTATTTGACAATTAGAATTAAATGTTCGAATTGAGTAGCCCATTACAGCATTTTTCGAGGATTTTGATGCAAGAAAAAGTTGCGTCTTCTTGTATACTGAATTTGAATAGCTTTACGAATTTCAAATAGACTCAGGGGTACTACACTTTATTCAGCTGCAACCTTTGGAGTATACTTCGCAGTCCGTTGAGTGGATTATCCCCTAGTTTGTAACCATACCTAATCGTGAGTTCGAATGAAGCATGGCATAAATATTATATATGATTCCAGTCTGCTCCTGTTATACAAATATGGGAACAGGCATAATAATATTTACTACAAATTTCGCCTTGTTTTTGATGCCTCAGGTAAAGTTATATGTTTTGAGCAGCTCCTGTTGTATGTAGGACGCTGGTATTGGGAACGGGGCTGTTCCATCTTCAGGTGAACGTCCTCAAAAAGCTTTCAAAACGTCAAACGCAAGTTTCCGCCTCGCCCATCAGTCATCACTTCCTCAACGACCGCTCCTTTAAGCCGTTTTCAACCCAAATAACATAGTAGTTGTCAAAAATAGCCAAGTGCGCCGTTGGGACATGGGGTTGTTGAACTGGTGGGACAATGGAAAGAATAGAGCGCATCGGAATTTTGACGGAGGAATACAAATACGGCGGAAAACGGTTTGTGTTGTGTGACGTGAAACAATGAATTACCTCTTGTCGACTAGAAGCCATAATTTACCTGGTCATGACGTAGACAGTTTTCACCAGTTTGACCTTCTGATTCTTGATTTGCCTTTTGTTTCACTCCTTCTCCAGCTCATCTTTCTCATTCTGTCCCTCTCCCTGCCACCAGTCTCTGTCCCTGGTCCTTCGAAAATTAGATCTGCATCCAACTCAGTGTTGAATGATAACTTTCGTGATAGCTACCAAACTGAATTTTAGAGTACTAACGCTTTATAACCGCGGTAATTGAAAAAAATAAAATAAATAAAAAGGAATTTTCGTCCAGCAGACTTTTTTGTACCCCTCAATTTTGATCAAGATTAGAGGCGATTCTCGTGGAGAAAAACTATACTTCTCATGATCTAGTCAAGTGAAAAGCCGCTATAGTCTGGTGAAATCCACTATGTCAAGTTCCTTCATAGGAAAAATAGCATTAGTACGAGTACTTTTGAATTCAGCTAACACCTTGAGATTCACAGGGTGGCAATTAAACACCCTGAGGCAGCTACAGTCCGAATTTCAACACTTTAATCCAATTTCTTCCCTTAGGAACATTGAGCGTAACCCGTTTCGGCGAATGGCCTGAGAGTCGCGCCTGAAACGGGGACCCCTTTCGGCAAATGAGAAAGACAGCCTCTGTCGGCGAATGACAATAAGTCAGTGTACAAATTCCTGCCGCAGCATTTTGTTTGGTTTCACCTGGTTCCTCCTCGTCCATCGTTCGTATTCAGTATCGTCGTGCAACTATTAAGTTGTGTGGGTCGAGACGGTTCTGTGAGATAATGGAAGTGGCGATTGACGAAAAATATGAAAGGTGTTCCTGCAATAACAATAAATTAATAGAAAATCACGCGTAGCTACGTGCATCAGGATGGGCTAGTAACTTTCCTGTCTTCAGAAAAAACTTCGCCCCCTGCACCCCCGGATGACTTCCGCTTAAAGCCTCACGGCTAAAATGTGGTGTACCTGACCCTTCAGGTTTTTGTCCCCCTCGCTATATTATATAAGATCGGCTGTTTCTTACCTTACTTCACGCGCGTCTCATACCTACTATACTTTGCTTTAGCCGCGTAGTTTACTACAACCAAGTGACAACCAAACAAGCGTCATTGTTTACTATCCATTTACAACATTCATTTATATAGTTATATTATGAAACTAGGATATAAATACCAAGAACAAATACGAAATACATTCGTGATAAATCAAGAGCTTTCCAACGAATGGAAAACGATTTTTGTCCGATGAAAATGAAAGAAGTTTCATTTCCCTAGCAACTACTCGGTTGTAAGTGAAAATCATTGTTGAAATACGCGCTACTTTTGTCTCACTATTTGGTCTCACTTTTTCCTGTCGCTTTTCGGCGGGGGGTTCCATCCCAAAAACCTGAAGGGTCAGGTTAATATGCCTCCCTTAGTAGCGGTATGTGTGTGTGCATGCGCAAACGTGATATCCTTCAAAAGCCCATGAATTACTCTAGACTGAATGTTTCCCTTTCACAGCTACTGCACATTTTCCATTGCCGAAAAAAGCTCTGTCCCCGGACTCTTCCGTTGCCGAAATGGGCTCTCTTTTCGCCGAAACGGACTGTCACTTTTGAAGCCATTCGCCGAAACGGGAACCTCTCGGAACATCTCATCCAAAAACTGAAAAAACTGCATACTCCATTTTCGACTTGGCGGACTTGACTTGTAAGCCGACGATATTATTGTTATTTTGTTCGACCTGAGAGTCAGCCTTGCCCAGCTCCAGGCCTGCAGCAGCCAGCTTTAACGATCCCTTCGTGCCGGTTCGGATCTTCCATTCGGGTCTCATCTGCTTATCGTCGTATTTGGGTGAACCCAAAGTAAACAATGACGCTTTATTTTTAGCACGGGCCACTCCGGTGAGGCCGTGACGACGAAGAAGCGGTGAAGTGTGGCGAAGTAGCGAGGTGGGAGGGGGCTGATGTGAACTTTTATACGATGGAAGAGTCGAGAGCAGACTGCGGCGGTCAGTAAACCCGCACTAACGGTATCCCCCCCCCCCCCCCATCATCACCCCGTAGCTCCCCAAGTGGTCGTTGCTCCTCCCCCACCATTTCAAGTCCCTTTTTCCACCGCCTGCCTTCTGCGTTTTTCCCCCCAGGAACCCCATTTTCCACGGTTATTGCTCTACTCAGAAACTCGGAAAAATCGCGGGTTTCTGTATTTTATTATAATTTTTTTTTCTTTCGGCTTTTCACGGCGAGGGCGCTCAAAACGAGAAAAATCTTGAGGTTGAAAGTGAAAAAAAAATCTCCCAAGCGAACGAGAGAAAAATTGACCCAGTGGTTTTACTGATTGGACGCGCAAACACCGGAAAAGTGAATCCAAAACAGATTTCCAAACAGGAGTTTCTCGCGAAAGCCCATACAAAATAGGCTATAGCAAAGGGGCTCCGAATAGTCCACTGGCTGTGAAGAAGAATAATCGACAACAATCGTATAATAGAAAATCAACATACCATCAGGTTTATGGTCAACAAATAATACAATTATTCTCCTGTTCGTTGTTGATGTGAAAATTCAGGGTTATTTCCTTTATAAAATCGAATTGAAAATAAATAATTAGAATCGAGCATGAAAAAAAAGAAGCCCCCCCCCCCCCTCAAAATTTGGTGGTTTCCGTCCATCCGCCGCCATAATTACCATGAACCAACATTGATGAAATTTGGTTTTTAAGTCCCATTTGGGATCTAGTTGGTCCGCGAAGCTCGGCGTTAATGTCAGCCATCTCTAAGGGGTGAAAAATAAGGGTTGAAACCTCCAGGACGCCGTTACCCCGAATTTTTTTACGTTTTTAAATAGTACCTGGTTGGCAAGCGACGTCAGTAGGTACGCTCCAAACGAGTCGAGTCGTGACAAACCAGTCCGGGCGTTCACCTCGTGCAACGTATTATTGACAAACCCTCGGCTGAAATTACAAGAACAGCTCTGTGCCACGTCGGAATAACGAGGACGCGGTCCGAATTTCACAAGTAACATAGAGTTAACGAGGACTAACATTAACAGGTCGCAAAATTAGCTAATTGCTCTCGGAACGGATCGGGGACATTTCGGGAAGTTCACTAACCCATTTAACGTCCAACAGGACGACCGCTGACCAGGCCGAGACTTCGACTTTTAGCAAAAGTTCGGCGACGGTCGCAAGTGGAACGCGGGGGCAACAAACTCCTGTCATTAGCCGCCACATTTGTCGTGAATACACAAACGTGCGAAAATCTCGTGACAACCCCGTTTTGTACGTGTTAAAATAGAAAAACGCTGCAAATTATTACACAGGGGTTTATTATTTACCTGTATAGATGCCCCTTCCTGCGTAGTTCACTGTTTTCTGTGGCCAGTACCCTCGAGCTCCCACCCAGGAAAGCCCCAAATCGAGTACTGGAGACGGCCTCGGAATTGAAGTTTCATTCAAATGCTTGGGATTTAATAATTCAATCATTAATTATTTATAGTTATTCATGAAGCATAAGGCAAATAATAAACCGTTGTGTAATAATTCACCTGTACGTAGATAGTACCTCCTACATAGATCCTTCTACGTACATAGTTTGGTAAACCGTTGTGTAATAATTTACCCAGTAATAATTCAACGTTTCTTCAAGTTGCAAAAGTACTATCAACAAAATCCAAAAGATCCATCGTTTTTCAAATTAAGTAATATCAAAGAACAACCAACTCGACTTCATACATACATCCGTGATTATAATCAGTTGTTCCCTAGCGATGATATCTGGGCCGGATTTATAACGTTTCATTCATGATCATGTTGACGAAGCTTTTCGGTGCAAACGAACGACTGGTCTCCGTGGTCTCAAAAAATTCTTTAGCTAAAGATCAATTTAAAAACATTTTTTAAAAACCATACTGTTCTATCGAAAGTTTTCGAGCTACGGCGGCCTGAACATTTCAACCCCTATTTTTCACCCCTTAGAGATGGCTCACAGTAACGCCGAGCTTCGAGGTCCCCAAACGGGACCGACAAACCAAATTTCATTAACTTTGGTTCACGATAACTAATAAAATTGCTAAGTACGGCATACGGCAGACGGACAGAATTTTTTGGTTTATTATTTTCAATAATGAACCTTTGGAATCGAGCATGAAAAACAAAATTTTAACCCCCCCCCCCCCTCAAAATTTGATGGTTTACGTTTCAAGGTAGAACGTAGAATCCGAAAATGCAGTAAAGAAATTTCTGTCTGTCCGCCATACGCCGTACTTGGCACTTTTCTTAGTTACCATGAACCAAAATTCGACGTCAGAATTGGTTGAAACTTTGAAAAACCATAGACAATGAATATTATTACTTACCGTAGGACTCTTTGACTCGGTTGGTCTCAGAATGTTCACTAAAAAATAATATAAACCGAGTTTGCGACCCATGTCCATATTATATACCCATTAGTTTTTGTTGATCTTGATGACTAGTTGACTTTGACTAGTTGCTAAGTACTCAGAGAAGATCAGCCTCCTGGATGATATCCAGGAAATTCCAGATGGGATGCCACAGCCTTCCCAGGAACGGATGTCAAAAGAAAAACCACGGACAAAACGGACAAAATGTCCTGAGGGGGGCCTCTTCTCGATTCCTGCAGCCTCTCCTGCAGTCCTGCAGAGTCTCATTTCCTGGACGAAGCCTGTTGAAAAGGTGGGTTCCTCGAAAGGGCGGTACCTTCCAGACTAATCTTTATCAATGGGAGTACGATAGTCGTCATGCCGTCGCAACCCCTTATTCTACCGGTTACAATACGTCCGTTCGGAGAACCCAAGAAAGTAATTATCTCTTGAGAGGTCTCTTTTTTCTCTTGCTTCTTTCATAAATGACAAAGGCTGTGTTTGTCAGGAGGGACAACGACCTCGCGAACGCCAAGTTCAATTTTTTTTCCCACCACGAAACTGCCATTACTTGGATCCACCCACAGAATGCCTTGATTTCACTGTTGGTTATCGACGCATCGATGCACGCCCTTGCCCATCATTCGCATTATACTTGCTAAATTAGAAGACCGCCAAAATTGAAAAACAAACCAAAATTGGCGGTTTGATCGAAATTCGAAGCTGCATCAAATGGTGGCAGGGCGGTTTTTCTAAACAGGCTTTCTGTCGTCAGTGAACAGTTTATCCAATAGATTCTTCAAGTAAGTATATGCAACACAAAAACACAATATGAGAACTTCATTCTTCAATTTCGAGTGAATATGCAACGCTACAGCACTTCAAATGTCTCCCGATCCGGAGTTCCTCACATGATTAGTTTTTGTCCGTGATCATCATGTTGATATATCGAACTTTCCTCCATTTGAAACCGAAATTCGGTGTATTTTGACCCATTTCCACTTCATAATGTCGATCTGAGCTAGGAAAGCCTTCCAAAAACCGCGTTTCTGTTTAGTTGACTACTTATATCTGATTACTTACTTATTGACAGTAGTACTGATACTTATATCTAAATTTCTCATATTTTGTTTTAATTCAAAATTGTTCTTCGAATATGTTATAAGAGCCCGAATTTTTTCATCAACTCAGCGTTGCGTTACGTGGACTTCAGTTAATTGATTACTTGAGTTAATTAATAATCTCGTTCCTATGTTCCCACACAAGGAATACAAGATGAGGTAGAAAGTTAAGATCGATAAGGTAGGATTTGTCCCAGACACATTTTTGTGAGTTTCACACAGTGGAGCACGCTCAGCCCGCACTTATCTGTGGTGTCGATTCGGCAGGATGGAACTAACGAATCCATGATACCACCATTAAAAATCAAAATACCCCATAAAGCAACTCCCCGACGAGGAAGCTAACAAGAAAATTCCACCTTCATTCTTCAAAAGCTCTTTGACTCCAACAGAAATAACAAAATGGTGTCCAGCTTGCTTTGGTGGCAAAACGGCGGAAAACCAGCAGTCATCGTTTTTCTCTCGTTTGTTTATTTTCGCTTCGAAAACTGGGTGAGACGAGTTTTGGATTACGCTGCAGAATCGTCAAAACTACTATGCAACGCAGTAACCCATTTCCCTTATGGATCTCATTTCCTAATAAAGTCCCGCACTCCAGTACCGATATTGTTGATAACGATTTTTTATTGTTGGAAAACGTCGACTGGTCAAATCATTGTTCCTCACATAGTTTTATTTGTAATAGAAACATCGAGAACAACAGTCCCTAAGGGAACTTCGTGAACAAATTGATTTATTTATTGATTATAAATATCGACAACCCATTCATATAACTCCGCATTCTCACAGAGATATTTTTAGTCAGTTGCCCCAACAACTCCAAAATTGAAAGTTTCATAAATTAAAAACTTCTGGAAACGGAAAAAAAACTTCGGAAAATACGGTTTTGACTATAGCAATCCAAATTCAGGCTCAATCGGCTACATGAGCATGTGTACGGGTGTGTGTGTGTGTGTAAACAAAACCCTCAGACGCCCATAACTACCCAGTCAAATGGCAGAAATAATCTTAAATTTTCACACTATGTCTGTTGTTGTTCCCGTATTCATTTCTTCAGATTCACACTATATTCTATTCTCCTTATGTACCTATCGTTTGGTTTAGGGATGGAATTATTCTTATGATATTGGCAGCCCTGTTTCAAGGTGCCTAAGCCAAGTAATCGCAGGACTACACCAGACTAGATGTCTTCGTCTAGCACTTGAAACAGTAGTATGTTAGTTAGTCACAACTGGGTTTCATTGGAAATTCGCTCATTTAGTGAGGTGAGGAGGCTCCATGGCAGTGTGTTGTTTGTTTTTCGTTTAATTATAAAAACAGGCAGAAGAATGTTATTTGGTATTTTCACTGCTCCTGTTCGAAGGCCCCATCATCTCCGTTTCGCTCTACTATCGACGGAAATTGATGTTGCCGCCCAGAAAATGATGGGCCAGGGGCCTCATTAAGAGAGAGGGCTCCTGCCGAAAAATGTTGTGTACAAACAAGCCTAGTTACCCCATTTCGCCGCCGCAGGTTCTTCTCCGGGGGCGGTACCGCCCCACAGTGGGCAAGATTGCAATATTAGCACGAAAAAACTCAAGTACTGCAATGGATCCTACTGTCAGTTTCCATGTATTTTCATGTGCTGAGTCAAATAAAACTGAGCCCGAGCTGCTAAAACTATTAGTTTCTGAGACACCCAAATTTATGTCGAAAACTGCAACAAAATCTGAGGCATTAAATAAAAGGCCATTTCGTGTTTGAAATCATTTCTCATGTTTTTCGTTTTTTTTCTCCAAATCGGATTTAAAAATAAAAAAATAAAAAAATCTGCTGCGAGGCTTCACAATACTTTTTGTCATCCATAATAACCAAAACAACGGCTATTTTTGGCAGTTTTAACGCCAATTACGACACTCGGGATACTAGTGGGTGATTGAGGAACCGCTGACGGAATTTTATTCACCGCGTCTCCTATGGTCAGATGCTCAGCTGCATGCCACCGCCACTGACTGAAAATCCACTCGTATTTCACGATACTTCCTGTGGAAAAATGAACACCGTGATCTGTCAACGTGTCCTAACGATCCGTTCTCTTCGAAATGCACTTGCAAAATACGTTTGAATCACATTTTTCGGAGGCAGAAAACCTGCTGTTACCTGCAATAATATCTTTAAAAATCCAAAACTTCTGCACATATTATTAATGTGCCATAGTGGAAGTCCAGAAAAAATCAACTGCGCGGCTAGCTTTGCAAACTACCCCACTGTGCGCCTTCACTACGATGGCAGTAGCCGAAGCACGTCCTCTCGCCAACTTCTCTCCTGGATCTCCTGAACTCCGCGCTCCCGTGTTCCTTCCTCGGCTTCTTGTGGGTCATCGCCCCTCGCTCTTCCAGGTCATTCTCCCTTCCTAATCCCTCATCCTTCTCTTGGGTATTTCACTTTATCACTTTGCTCTTCCACTTCCATTCCTTTCAGTTCTCAACATGGACCACATTCTTTACCAATACCGAAGACTCTTGTACTTCAACTCACGTGGTAACAAAAAAATGCATTAATCCAAATCCCAACAGTGCATCATTTTGCATTGCTGTAGAAAACGCTGCAAAGTCCTTGTCACATGGGTTTATTATTCTATTGGACATACCTACAGAGATGTTGGCTGTTTATTTATTGTTTCTTTCATATAAAATAATATTGAAATAGCTATCTCTGGTGGTTTCCACCAATTTTGGCCCCCAAAACACGAATAAGGTACGCTCCTTTTTTTTATATTTTAAATAGATCATCTCTGATCATTGGCAGTACCATTTAATCGTCTTGATCCACCTGTTGACACTTTTTCCAGTGTTATTCTACAAATTTATGGTGATTTCAGACGATTTCCCAGGTTTTTGACTCATAAAAAATCAATTTTGGGAGCTGAACATTTGGTAGAACTCAATTTTCCACTCTTGGGTGAAAATCGACTTCATATTCGGTCTTCTCGTCCCCAAAAACATTAAAAACGATACCTTAAAAGCTCATGTTACCATCATGTTGCTAAAACACAAAAAGTACCTATTTTTACACACATTTTCACTCATAACACCCCTGGGTATATTCCGATCGGGCTGAAAAGTTTCGGGACACAAGTAGGGCCCAAATGGAGCATGTTTGCGAAAGAACGAATTTTTTAGACCGAAAATGAAGCCTGTACACGTGATACGGCGGCCGGCGTACGGCGGACGGCGGACGGACATTGCATTTTGGTTTATTATTCTCTGAATAATACACCTATGTAATCGCTTAGCAAAAAATTTTTATAACCCCCCTCAAACTTTTTTCTTTTCCGTTTCAAGGTGCGTAGATTCAAAAAATGCAATGTCCGTCCGCCGTCCGCCGTATCACGTGTACAGGCTTCATTTTCGGTCTAAAAATGTCGTTCTTTCGCACACATGCTCTATTTGGGCCCTAGTTGTGTCCCGAAACTTTTCAGCCCGATCGGAATATACCCAGGGGTGTTGTGAGTGAAAATGTGTGTAAAAATAGGTACTTTTTGCGTTTTAGCAACATGTTGGTAACATGAGCTTTTGAGGTATCGTTTTCCATGTTTTTGGGGACGAGAAGATCGAATATGAGGTCGATTTTGGCCAAGGAGTGGAAAATTGAGGTTGTACCAGATGTTCAGCTCCCAAAATTGATTTTTTATGAGGCAAAAACCTGCGAAATCGTCTGAAATCACCATCAATTTGTAGAATAGCACTAGGAAAAGTTTCAACACGTAGATCAAGACGATTAAGTGGCACTACCAATGATCATGGATAATTTGAAAAAAAAAAAAAAAAAAGATTGTAGCTACCTAATTTGTGTTTTGGGGGCCAAAATTGGTGGAAACCATCAGAAATAGCTATTTCAATTATTTCACATGAAACAAACAATAAATGTAGGTACAGCCAACATTTCTGTAGAATAATAAACCCCATGTGACAAGGACTTTGCAGCGTTTTTGGAATCTACGCACCTTGAAACGGAAAAGAAAAAATTTTGAGGGGGTGTTATAAAAATTTTTGCTGAGCGAATACTGTGTATTATTCACAGAATAATAAACCAAAAGACTATGTCAATAGCCAAAAATATTTTAAATCAAAACAAGCGGTGCAAAATTGTTAAATTGAGGTATACAAATACTATTTCAATAGTCAAAAATATTTTAAACCAAAACAGGTGGTATAAAATTGTTAAATTGGGATATAAAAATACTATTTCAATAGTCAAAAATGTTTTAAATAAAAAAAGTGGTTCAAATTTGAGTTATTGAGGGATACAAATTGCCAAAAATCCGCATAAATGGCTAAAATCACCAACAATAATTTACGTAAACGTGGTCATTTGAATTTTCAAAAATGTAAAGCGAAAAAAAGTTAAAATTTTAGAAGGAAACGGCCAGCATTTCATGTTCGCGCATGCACAGATGAAAGTTACAGTACGATTTCAATCAAATTCATACGGAACTATCAAAGAATTATTCTTGATCGACCCTCCGAATCTGGACTCATTTCAACGATATTTAAGGTAGTTACGGGCGTTTCAAGTATTTCACGTTTGCACATGTGCAGGCAGAACGATTTCCTTGATTTTGATACGGGCCCGTTTGCAATCCAACACGCGCGTACCCTCAAAATTTCAGCTCTCTGCGACTGTTTTTCGCGAGGAGCGTTACAAGAAAATTGTCAACATTTCATATTCGCGCCTGCTCAGACTAAAGTTACGGTACGATTCCAATGAAATTCATTTAGAACTATCAAAGAATCATTCCTGATCGACCCTCCTGAATTCAACTCATTTCAACGATATTTAGGGTAGTTGTGGGTTTTTCAAGTATTTCACGTTTGCGAATGCGCAGACAAAAGCTACCTTACTTTTTTGATGATTTTGGTGTGGACCATACCCACCCTACCGTCCAAATTTCAGCCGATTTCGACCATTATTTCGGGACAGACACGCGGAACCGAAAATGTTCCTTGATGTCTGAAACGCAAAATGGTAGTGGAAATTTTCATTTTGGAGGACGCGAATTTTTTTCTTAATCACGTATACAAGGCTTCCCTACCTTCGATAGTGAGGAAGCAATATTTTGTTTTAATGGGTAAATTCGCTCGCATGGTCATGCTGCATGCTGGCACTTGTGGTTATGATAAGGTTGAGGTGAGTAAAGGAGAGCGATGGAGATGTGGGAGCTTCAGATATGGCGGGCGCTGCGCCGTCAGGGGTTCACTCGGGTTGGCCTTGGGCCTACGGCGCAGTCGGGGTTCCTGACCTCGTGCGGGTCACCCACCCCCGGTGACCCGGATTCCATCCCCACCAACCGTCGCCACCAACAGCTTCCAACCTATTTCCCCCGCCACTCCGTCTCTTTACGAAGAAGATCCATATAACCCCTCCCCCCTCCCCACACCATCCTCAAATGGGGCAGCAAGAGAGATCATGAAAGGGGGGATCATCTGGGCGAATGGGTGTTTTCCCTAATGCTCAAGGCCCGCGAAAGGTAGTCTTGAATGCTCACAAACTAATTTGTCGCGAATGATCTCGTAGTTGTTAATGCTCACGTTGTTTGCCTGTGGGTGTTTCCCCAATGCTCACGGTGGCTCAATCACGAATTTCCCTTCCCACTTATACAGACTTAGGACTGTCTGCGAGCTAGCAACAGATGAACAACCTGATGAAGCAACAAATCTTCACCTCTTTCCGTTTGAGTGTTCATGACTTGTAAGCAGTCAAATACGTCATATCTCGACTTTGGCAAATTGCAGGGATTTTTCTACTTCCTGACTCTCCACGACATTTTTCTCAAATTCTTGACGTTTCCAACACCCACTTCAACGTCCGGAAGCTCCCTCATCGCTGTACGAACTACCTATATACAGTGACAACACAATTTTCTTTTCAAAAAACGATGTAAAGTCCTTGTCACATGGGTTTATTATTCTATTATTTTATTGGTCTACAGAAATGGCTGTTTATTTATAGTTTCTTTCATGTAAAATAATTGAAATATCTATTTCTGGTGGTTTCCACAAATTTTGGCCCCCAAAACTTGAATTAGGTACTACGCTCCTTTTTTTTCAAATTACATACCTTTGATCATTGATTGTACCATTTAATCATCTTGATCCACGTGTTGACACTTTTTCTAGTGTTATTATACCAATTGATGGTGATTTCAGACGATTTTGCAGGTTTTTGACTCATAAAAAATCAATTTTGGGAGCTGAACATCTGGTACAACCTCAATTATCCACTCCTTGGTCAAAATCGACTTCATATTCGGTCTTCTCGTCCCCAAAAACATGGAAAACGATACCTAAAAGCTCATTTTACTACTATGTTACTAAAACACAAAAAGTACCTATTTTTATACACATTTTCACTCATAACTCCCCTGGATATATTCCGATCGGGCTGAAAAGTTTCGGGACACAATTAGGGCCCAAATGGAGCATGTGTGCGAAAGAACGATTTTTTTAGACCGAAAATGAATCCTGTACACGTGATACGGCGTACGGCGGACGGACATTGCATTTTTGGAATCTACGCACCTTGAAACGGAAAAGAAAAAAATTTTAGGGGGTGTTATAAAATTTTTTTGCTGAGCGAATACATAGGTGTGTTATTCACAGAATAATAAACCAAAACCGGAGGAAGGCATAGAAGAATAATACATAGAATTCATAGAAAAATACCTTCCTCGGAGGTGTGCTTATATCGTCATTTACCTTTATTTTCACGGTAGCTCTCAATTTCACCATTCCTTTGTGGGCCTCGTCAGCGTCGTGTGTGTGCTCTTCTTGAGCGAAACACACCTATACAGGGATACCAAAGTACCTATGTACTGAGTATCGAGAAAAAAAACAGTGCACTCTACTCGCATCAATAAATAATATCGCCTATCCCTACACGTACCTCCTTTCCTATCGTTCGCAGATAAGCGTTGCAACGGCAGCGACTTCTCGCAGCACGAGTCCACCGAAGTTCCCCACTTGCTAATTCTCGGTGAAAAACGAACTTGATGACCCCCCCGAAATACGACATTACCTCCTTTTCTGCCTCCACTTTCAACAAACTCAGTTGGGACACCTTCGTTCTCCATTGCATCGAGATAACTGACCACCTACAACTGTGCAATCGTTCGTTTCAAATAATCTTTCCATATCAGATGCCCTATCTGACGCAAAGGTCAGTGAACATCAACGAAAACACCAAACACGAGATTGTGAGCATTCACGACCTTCTCGAGGAGCGTCCGCCTTTTAGACCGTGCGCATTCGCGACCAAAAAATTTTCACGCTTCGACGACTTTCACTTCTTGTGAGCACTGACGACAACGCCCGGGCGTATTGTATCCAAAAGACCTAATTAAACAAGCAGGGAACGCGTCACCATTCTTAGAAAACTAAAAACGCTCCAAAGTCCTCTTCACATGGGTTTATTATTCTACTGGACACATGTACAGAAATGTTGCTGTTCATTTATTGTTTCTTTCATGTGCAATTATTGAAATAGTTATTTTTGCTGGTAAAACACGATCTCGGCTCCTTTTTTTTCATTTCAATTTTGTACAGATTATCTTTGAACATTGATAGTGCCATTTAATTGTCTTGATTCACATGCCAATACCACTTCTTGTGATATTATATACATTTATGGTGATTTCACATAATTTCCCTGGTTTTTGACTCATAAAAAATGAATTTCGGAAGCTGAACCTTCGTTACAACCTCAGTTCTTCACTCTTTGGACAAAAACAACTTCATATTATTCGGTCTTCTCGCCCTGAAAAACATGGCAAACGATCTCACAAGCTCGTGTGCACTAAAACCTAAAAAAGAAAAAATCGAAAACCACCCATTTTTCTCCCATAACACCCCTGGGTGTATTCCGATCGGACTGCCGAGCATTTTAGCACATCCAGGACCCAAATTTGTTTCCAAATGGGGACCCAAACTGTTTGCGGAAGAACGACGATTTTAGACCAAAATTTAACGTAAATTAAAGGCTAAAACTTCGTTGGAACCTCAATTTTCTACTCTTTGGTCAAAATCGACTTCATATTCGGTCTTCTCGTCCTAAAAAACATGGAAAACGATACCTCAAAAGCTCATGTTACTCAAACACAAAAAATACCTATTTTATACGCATTTTTCACCCATAACACTCCTGGGTAAATTCTGATCGGGATGCAAAGTTTCGGGACATAACTAGGGCCCCAACGGAGCATGTGTGCGAAAGACCGAATTTTTTAAACCGAAAATGATGCCGCTATACGTGATTCGGCGGACGGCGTTTAGAATCTACGCACCTTGAAACGCAAAAGAAAAAATTTTGAGGGGGTGTTATAAAAATGTTTTGCTAAGCGATTACATAGTTGTGTTATTCACAGAATAATAAACCAAAATTAACCATTCAGTCGTGAAAGTACACTAGTAGCGAAAGCAGCTTTAGTTGACTCAAAACTTTGAAGTTCGACAGACCGTAGGACAAGTTCAAATGATAGAGTTCAGAATAACCACGGGTTGACAGTTCAAGTTATTCGAATTAACAAGATATTCGCTTTCTATCAAGTTTTATTTATCATCACAGCAAGTGCATTAAATTTTACTTGGGAAACCCTCAATTTAAAATTTAATTTTTTTATGAATTTGGGGAATTTGAAATTCGTTTGGGAAAACCCAGTGATTGGTTTAGGATTTTATTCTGAAAAGGTTTGAATTTCGAACAGAAAACCTTGCATTCGTCTTGGAAATGCTGTTCAACATTAAAATTAGACTGCTGTCGTACTGTTTGCCACCATGTGGTTAACTTGTCAACTACAGATAGAGGTACAAATCTAAAAAAAATTTCACGTTAAAAAGTCAACGCACAGCTTGAAAATTGACAATACACTTATATTATCCTCTGGAAATCCATTGGGAAAAAATTACGTTGAACTGTCGTGGTATTCGCTTTCAGCCTGTATTTTTCGACTCATGTTTTGTCCCCTTTTCAATTTCGGTACCTACCTGAAATAAGGGGCCGATACAAAGTAAAGTCAACATCCTCTACCTAACATTTCCCCCGTTGCCCAACCATGGTTTTCTCGTTGTCCACTCCGCCGTCCCGTTATGTAACCTTTTTTGTCCCCAACAAAACAAGATTTATTTTCGTTCAAAACGCCCCTTCAAAAAACCAACGGTCCTCCCATAACGAAACCGTTTTTGAATCCCTAACCGTTCGTAAATGGCTCCAAGCACCAACCAAACACCTTGGAATGAACTATAAATTACAACTACTGAAAACGAAAGGGAATACCATACTCACTTTTACAACTGTTTTTATGACTTAGAGGTCCCCCTTAGGGAGGTCACACGCAGGTTTTTTCACAGAACTTTCTCTTTTCGTTTATGACCTCCGCCGTATGTAACAAAGTATGTAGGTACATGTTTTGTCGGCACTCGAGTTTATGATGGATTGCCCCCCCCCCCCCCGCCCCCCAACCCCCCCCCCCCCCCCCCCCCCGTCATGACTTTTGGTTATTTGACAGTGAAACTGCCGCCCTTTCGATAGGTTTCCGACCGTCCCATCTCGTGATTTAGGTCATTGCTGTAAAAATCAATATCTCCCTTGAACGCAACGACATTTTCATAGATTCCGTCATTTTCACGGTTCATTTCCAAAATGTTGGCGGAAAAAATAGTTGTGAGTAGCGAATATTGGTACAGACCAAACAAGTAGGGAATTTCATGCAGATGTGGAAAAATTGGACCGAAATATGTTGGTATCGAATCAAAATTATTATGACGATCATTATATTAGTTTTAGGATTCATTTTTGGTAGGAGACTTGCCAACTTGCTCTAGTTGTTGAACTAAATTTCAAATAGGTTTACCACGAATACTGATGCTTTTAGTCAATGGGCACCCTTGCCATTTGACATCATATTAATAGGTACATCAAAAACGCTGCAAAGTCCTTGTCACATGGGTTTATTATTCTATTGGACATACCTACAGAAACGTTGGCTGTTTTTTTATTGTTTCTTTCATAGAAAATAATTTAAATAGCTATTTCTGGTGGTTTCCACCAATTTTGGCCCCCAAAACTCGAATTAGGTACGCTCCTTTTATTTTATTTTTTCAAATTATCATTGATCATTGATAGTACCATTTAATCGTCTTGATCCACCTCTTGATACTTTTCCTAGTGTTATTCTAAAAATTGATGGTGATTTCAGACTTATAAAAAATCAATTTTGGGAGCTGAACATCTGGTACAACCTCAATTTTCCACTCTTTGGTTGAAATCGACTTCATATTCGGTCTTCTCGTCCCCAAAGACATGAAAAACGATACCTCAAAAGCTCATTTTACTAACATGTTGCTAAAACGCAAAAAGTACCAATTTTTACACACATTTTCACTCATAACACCCCTGGGTATATTCCGATCGGGCTGAAAAGTTTCGGGACACAAATAGGGCCCAAATGGAGCATGTGTGCGAAAGAACGAATTTTTTGGATCAAAAATGAAGCCTGTACACGTGATACGGCGGACGGCATACGGCGGACGGACATTGCATTTTGGTTTATTATTCTGTGAATAATACACCTATGTATTCGCTCAGCAAAAAATTTTTATAACACCCCCTCAAACTTTTTTCTTTTACGTTTCAAGGTGCATAGATTCCAAAAATGCAATGTCCGTCCGCCGTACGCCGTCCGCCGTATCACGTGTACAGGCTTCATTTTCGGTCTAAAAAAATCGTTCTTTCGCACACATGCTCCACTTGGGCCCTAGTTGTGTCCCGAAACTTTTCAGCCCGATCGGAATATACCCAGGGGTGTTATGAGTGAAAATGTGTGTAAAAATAGGTACTTTTGGTTTATTATTCTGTGAATAATACACCTATGTATTCGCTCAGCAAAAATTTTTTATAACACCCCCTCAAACTTTTTTCTTTTACGTTTCAAGGTGCATAGATTCCAAAAATGCAATGTCCGTCCGCCGTACGCCGTCCGCCGTACGCCGTCCGCCGTATCACGTGTACAGGCTTCATTTTCGGTCTAAAAAAATCGTTCTTCCGCACACATCCTCCATTTGGGCCCTAGTTGTGTCCCGAAACTTTTCAGCCCGATCGGAATATACCCAGGGGTGTTATGAGTGAAAATGTGTATAAAAATAGGTACTTTTTACGTTTTAGCAACATATTGGTAACATGAGCTTCTGAGATATCGTTTTCTATGTTTTTGGGGACGAGAAGACCGAATATGAAGTCGATTTTGGCCAACGAGTGGAAAATTGAGTTCTACCAAATGTTCAGCTCCCAGAATTGATTTTTTATGAGTGAAAAACCTGGGAAATCGTCTGAAATCACCATCAGTTTGTATAATAACACTGGAAAAAGTGTCAAGACGTGGTTCAGGACGATTAAATGGCACTACCAATGATCAAAGATAGTTTAAAAAAAAAAAAGAAAAAAAAGAGCGTACCTAATTTGTGTTTTGGGGGCCAAAATTAATGGAAACCATCAGAAGTAGCAATTTCGATTATTACGCATGAAAGAAACAATTAATGAACAGCCAACCTTTCTGTAGGTATGTCCAATTGAATAATAAACCCATGTGACAAGGACTTTGCAGCGTTTTTTGAATCTACGCACCTTGAAACGGAAAAGAAAAAACTTTGAGGGGGTGTTATAAAAATTTTTTGCTGAGCGAATACATAGGTGTATTATTCACAGAATAATAAACCAATGGGTTTTCTTGGGGGCTTGAATTGAGGGATCTTAACGAAGGGGAAAGCGGTCTCTTGTCCTTTCCACGCAATATAATACCCATATCAAGCTTTCACGGTCTGGAAAAAAATCAGAGTTTCAGTCACTCAAAAAGGGGTAAAATCCGATCAAATTCTACAAAAAAATCTCCCGCCAAAATGGGTTTCAGTCACTCAAAAAGAAGTAAAATCCGATCAAATTCTACCAAAAAGAATCTCCCGCCAAAATGGGTTTGTCAGTGTGTGCACCGCGAGGTGGGTTTTGTAGTCGAATGGGAAAGGGGTATCCGAAAGAAAGTGGCTTGGCGGCGAAGAGATGGGAGAGAGGCGAGTGAAAGCCTTTCTCCGGGCCCCGCTAGCGCTACGTAATACTTTCTTTACATCTTCCCATCACAGTGTTGACTTTTTTCACTTTTACTTCTCCTGGTGCATGTACCGGATCTCTCAAGGCTTCCTCAAGACTTCATTTTTTGGGTTTGCACTGCCAGTATGCGGCTTTTAATTACTTGAATTTAATTACTTCTATTTGTATTACACCTGATTTTGAGGTGTATACTTTCTTAAGGTATCATTCTTCTTCTTTTTTAGGTGTATCATTTCTCCTTACTGGGAGAATGTTCAGATCATGGATAATGTATTTTCGAATGAAAAAGAAAACTCCTTCTAAATACAGTATCATTTATTTACTTCTGGTGGTAATGCTAAGCAGAGTTTATGATTAGAAAAATATGATATATAATTCATATTATGATACCATCCTGAGGAAGCTGTGGTTCAAATTTCAAGTCGATACCAGCAACCAGCAACAAAGTTATTTGTACAGGGCACTCAGCTGATCTGACGAGCACCTACAGTTCGTAGGTACTCTAAAAATCGTGTGAGGCCATCCTAAGGAAGCCTTAGTTCAGATTTCAAGTCGATAGGTCGAACAGCAACAAAGTTATCTGTTCAGGGCACTCAGCTGATCTGACGACCACCTTATTCTAAAAGTCCTATGACATCCATCCTAAGGATTCCAAACGGAGCTTTCATACAAAATTTCAACACTCAAGCACCCCGGGAAGTGTTTCATAAAACGTTGCATTTTTTCGTCACACAGATTTTAGAATACATCCCAGCCCTAAAGACATATCCATGTCAAAAAGTCTTTAATAATAAATTCACAGGTAGCCAATGAAGTCTTCCTCTATTTTTAAAGGTACTTCACCCAAAAATCCACGCGTTGGCATTGTGGTATGTAATCGCTGATGGTAATAAGTAGCTTGCTGAGGTATGAGTTAGGCCATAAATTGAGTAAATGATACGAAACGAATATCCCACGAACACGTAAACTGAGCGGATACTCTTGGATTGTAAATGATGGACGGGAGAAGGTTTAAATTGGATATTCTACGACTTATCAAACTTTCTGGTTATCGATGAAGTCCAATCATTGCTGGTCGTGATACTACGTGTTAACAGAAACAGCTACAATACCTATACTAACCCAATTTTCGTTTGTGATTTTTCAGCAAATGCTCTTTTCACACAAAAATCAAAAGGGCCCTTCAAAGTGGAAAAGGTGGCGAAATTGAGTTGGTGTAAAAT
The DNA here is from genome assembly GCA_954871275.1 of Leptopterna dolabrata. Classification (NCBI taxonomy): domain Eukaryota; kingdom Metazoa; phylum Arthropoda; class Insecta; order Hemiptera; family Miridae; genus Leptopterna; species Leptopterna dolabrata. The sequence continues at coordinate 842,212 of OX940983.1, forward strand.
TGCCTTAACTGCATTCGAGCAATATGTGGATTATTGTACGTTCAGGTCGGTTGAAACTTGCTTTTAAATTTGCTGATTAGGTAAGCAGTCCAAAAATCACTGTTATTCAAAAAACAGTGTTTCATATAGAAACGATGCCAGTTTTGTTGCTACAGCCATGCTTCTATTATCGGATACCCACTGTTTTGGTTTATTATTTTCAATAATGAACCATTGGAATCGAGCATGAAAAAAAAAAATTCTTACCCCCCTCAAAATTTGATGGTTTACGTTTCAAGGTATGTAGAATCCAAAACTGCAATAAAAATATTTCTGTCTGTCCGCCGTACGCCGTACGGGCCACTTTTCTTAGTTACCATGAAAGAAAATTGATGAAATTCGGGTTATAGGTTCCGTTCGGGGTCTAGTTGGTCCTCGAAGCTCGACGTTAGCGTCATCTCTAAGGGGTTCAAAATAGGGGTTGAAATTTTCAGAACGCCGCATCTCGAAAACTGTCGATTGAAGGGTATTGTTTTTTTTTTACGTTATTAAATTTTTCTTGCGCTAAACAATTTTTTGAGGCCACCCGGAGCATCGTACGTCCAGCCGTTCGTGTGCACCAAAAAGCTTCGTCAACACGATCGTGAATAAAACGGTATAAATCCGGCCGAGATATCATAACTACGGAGCATCTGATTATAATCAAGGATGGCTGTATGAAGTCGAGTTGTTTGTTCTGCGATATTATTTCATTTGACAAGTGATGGACTATTGGATTTTGTTGGTAGGTACTTCTGAAACTTGAACAAACGTTGAAGTATTATTGATGGGTAAATTATTAAACAATGGCAAATTATTACACAACGGTGAATTATTACACAACGGTAAATTATGAAACCACGGTAAATTATTACACAACGGTAAATTATTACACAACGGCTCATCACCCAGAAGGGGCTGGATTTTGTTGATAGGTACTTTTGCAACTTGAACAACCGTTGAAGTATTATTGATGGGTAAATTATTACACAATGGCAAACTATTGCACAACGGTAAATTATTACACAACGGCTCATCTACCCAGAAGAGGCTGGATTTTGTTGATAGGTACTTTTGCAACTTGAACAACCGTTGAAGTATTATTGATGGGTAAATTATTACACAATGGCAAATTATTACACAACGGCAAATTATTACACAACGGCAAATTATTACACAACGGTAAATCATTACACAACGGTAAATTATTACACCACGGTAAATTATTATACAACGGTAAATTATTACACAACGGCTCATCTACCATGAAGGGGCTGGATTTTGTTGATAGGTACTTTTGCAACTTGAACAACCGTTGAAGTATTAGTGATGGGCAAACTATTACACAACGGTTCTTTATTCTATCTCCGTAGAAGGGGAACCTATACAGGTAAATTATTACACAACGGTTTAGGTAGGTACCTAGTAACGAGTACGGGGTTAGGTACTAACCTACGGAGTGTGTAGAATAGTACATAATATGTTATATAGAAGGGTTATCTATACAGAGAGCTGTGATCTGTAACAGGAGGGTATTCTGTACAAAATAATAAACCGTTGTGCAGGGATTTGCAGCGTTTTTGTTTGTTTTCTTAAATTATCTCCTCTCGTATACACACTCACACACACACTCGTTTGGTGTGCTGGGTATCCCAAGCTCCCCAATAAGCTTTCACGACCAGATTTAGCGGGCCTTGAAGGCACAAGCATTACGTTAGCGTAATCAGTTTCACCGCCCGTCATTAATAATTTATTAATCGCGCCCAAGTTCATCGTCTGCCATCTTAACTAATGCGAAGACTTCCGAAGAGCTTCTTTGAAAGTCATTTCGGTCATAATGACTGGGTACACGTCATCGATCAAAACATCGCTAACAACAGTCACCATAATATTATAATTATTCTTATTGGTGGTACCTATATTATGTATTTATACCTATAGAAATCGTTGCGGTTGTAGATACCCATCACATATTATGTCGTGAGACAGGTATGTTGCGATTTTTGGTTTATTATTTTCAATAATGAACCTTTAGTAATTCCATGGTGGAGCTGTTGATTTCTATACCCCTGATGAAAAAAACTTCTGCCAATTCGAGTAGGCAGTATAGCTTCCTCACTTGAATCACATGAATAGTTGGGTAGGTTCGTTTTGATACGGAACCATCTGCGATCCAACCCGCGTGTACCCTCGAAATTTCAGCTCTCTACGACTATTTTTCGCGTAGTTACAAGCGTTACAAGGAGACGGCCAACATTTCATGTTCGCGCACGGGCAGCTTAAATTTACAGTACGATTTCAGTAAAATTCATGCGGAACTAACAAAGAATTATTCTTGATCGACCCTCGAAATCTGAACTCACTTCACCGATATTTAAAGTAGTTATGAGCGGTTCAAGTATTTCACGTTTGCGCATGCGCAGACGAAAGTTACGGTACGATTCCCATGATATTTATTTGGATGTATCACAGTATTATTGCTGATCGACCCTTCGTGTTTCAACTCATTTCAACGATATTTAGGATAGTTATGGGCGTTTCGAGTATTTCACGTATGCGCATGCGCAGACGAAAGTTACCGTACTTTTTCAATGATTTTGGTATGGGACCGTCTGTGACCCAACCCGCACCTACCCTCCAAATTTCAACCCATTTCGACCATTATTTCGGGTAGTTATGGGCGTTAATTACCGCAGACAGACAGACAAGGAACCCAAAATGTTTTTAAAAATACAGGACAAAAATAGAAATAGTCTGTTTCCACGTAAACTAACAAACTGTAGACCGGATTCTATCGTGTACTGGTGATGGTGTAACAACCGAAACCGGTCTACAGTTTGTTAGTTCACGTGGAAATAGACTATTTCTATTTTTATCCTGTAGTATTTTGCTTTGGATTCCCACTACCCTGCCGCAACTGATTTAAGTTATACCATAAATGTTCCTCGATGTCTGAAACGCAAAACGGAAGTGGACATTTTCATTTTGGAGGACGTACAAATTTTTTTTACTCATTCACGAATCCAAGGCTGAACTACCTTCGGCAGTGAGGAAGCAGAAGTATTGGTATTGGGAAACGGAGAGTTGAAATGCTGTTGTTTCCATGGTGGAGCTGTTGATTTCTATGCTCCGATGGAAAAATACCGGGGAGGTGTAGATCGGATCGGCGTAGAAACCCTAAAACAAAATCAAAAAGAAAAACGAACCAAAAATAGACTGGGAGCGGCCAGGCCTTCACGTCCAAAAAACGAAAGCAACCACCGGCGAGGCCTGAGCCCCACCTCCCCTCTCCGTCGTTTTATAATATCAAAAGAGTTGTTTGTTGGTATCCCAGCAGTGGGGATCCCGTGTTGTCCTTGGGATCTGAGCTCTGATGGAACAGCTCTCTCAAGTCTGGGTAAATGAGTCAAGGTCATTGACCGAGAGGGTTCAGTAGAGTGGACGGAGTGGTGGGGGTAACCCGCCGTCCAATCGGAGTTCTCATAGGCCCTCCCGTCCCCCCACTCTTCGGAACCGTTTTCTTACTTCGGGGGGCCTCCTCGTCCTCTGTCCCGGTTCGTTCAACCCAACCCCACCAGGGTCCCTGGGAGCCAAACCACTCTAACAGCACACCCTTCTATCATTGAACTTGGAAACCTTTCATTTCACTCTCGCGTTGTACCTCTTCTGGTTCGGATCGTGCGCGCATTTTGGAGTTTTTCATAATCCACAAGTGTTTTTATCCATCAATCACACCGCATATTTACACGTAATATCGCTACATATTCATATACAAAAACGTTAACTTGAATCGTTTTACCGCGATGTTGTACGACACGCGAGTGCCGCAGCACCACGGCCAGTATTACATGGCAGGATTACCTCCACAGGTTCCTGATGACCAGCCTCAGCAGGGTGACCTCCAACTCAGCATAGGTCCGTCTTTCGTCCAGTCAAACCCACCTGTAAATCTTGTTGAATCTCGGAAATCAGCAAGTACGTCACTACAAGTGTTTTTCTGTTTTGGGTTGTTACAGAATTCGACGGCACCACCGTCCTCTGCAGGGTCTGCGGTGACAAGGCCTCTGGTTTCCACTACGGCGTCCACTCCTGCGAAGGATGCAAGGTGAGTTTCATCATCATTCAGATTACTGTACTGAACGGTTGTAACGGCATTTTTCGTGCTCCTGAACTTGAAGGGATTCCTTCCACCTGTTGATTCTGAGTCCAAGTTTTCTCTCTATTAATTACAAACGCAACAGTCCAGGATCCACCTATTTACACGTGCTACACGAATCTTGCCTACTGTGATTTTGTAACCATCTGTCAGTATTAAAAGAGGTTGGATGTAAAATCACAACACTTGGACAACGACTCATTTCGTATTACATCAATTTGATATCCATAAGACGCATATATCACATATCTGCATTCATGTTGACACTGTATAGACCTGTAGCTGTTGAGCAGAGCAGCGCATAAATGACGCTTGGTTTGTGCTGGTCAGACTTTGTTTTCAATAGCCAGCTCATTGAAGCCCATTTTGAGCACACTAAAACAATTTGTCAGAAAGTAGCTGCGCAGCATTATTTGCAAGTGTGCCTACAATACCGTAGTATAGTATTTTTGTTTAGCTTTGTATCTGTCTGTAGCTTATATTCAGAGCTTATTATTTGCAGGTAATTGACATGTATTTGTTACTGTGGCTCTCGAGGACCTGTGTCCATCGAGATATGTATACGTGATTACAACGCGATGTTCAGAGGTACTAGTTAGGACCAGGGCAAGCGTACAGAAGATGTGGGATGTAGCTGGCAATGGATTTTCCCTTTTCGGTTCGATCTGTATATTCAGAGGCAACTGTTCTTGCTGCCCGTTAACGTGGCCTATGGGTGCAGGGATTTTCATCATGTCGGAAGCTGTACCTGCGCAGGCTCTAGATTAACTATGTACAGCGCCCAGTGTGACTCGAGAGGCCTGGATCTGTTATGTTGTTCTAATACCTGATATTTTCTTCGAAACATTCAACAGCTTGTACTGGTGTGTGAATTCGAACTTTTGGTTCATAGCTCGTTGCACTTGCAGACCCCATGAGCACGTGATCACGCTGTGCAGGGCACTGTTGGAGGTTTTACACATCAATTTGTAGGACGACGGAAATTTATTAAATACATGATTCAATTCCGGAACAGCAGTAAACAAATTAGCACGTGAAACTAACAATAATATATTGTGAAGGAACTTTGTAAATGTGAATAGGAATCAGACGGTTTGAAAATCACAACGAACTCAGCCAAAATCATAGGTGATCAACAAACATGAATGAACATAATGAACAAACCTAATTTTTTTTAAACATAAGTCTTCCCCTGTAGCAGCGGCTTTTATTTTCCTTTGTTTCTCTGTGGGTACAACAAGAGAGGGAAGCTGAAGATTTATACATGAGTGCTTATTTCTTTATTTGAAATCATCCTCCAAATTGATGCGTAAAACCTCCACTTTGAAATTAAAAACCTCCAATTTGACGTGCAAATGCAATATATGCTGAGGCGCCAGGTGAACGTCTCATCTCCAGGACCCTTTGTGTGTTACCAGAACTCTTGTCCTGTTACCTTCCCCGAATGGCTGTAGGTACAACTCGCTTTTTGGAACATATCCCATCATCCGGGCGCCGTGCAATCGTCATCAGGCTTTACAGTGTGAGATACCAGAGGCTGGTAGCCTGTCATCTTTCGGTGACGCAACCAACTTTCTTTCTCGAAGGCGAAAGTCCTTTCACTGCTCTCGCTTTCTTCGTCCCCACCCTGCTGCCATCCTCAGGCCACGAGGCCACTGCGCTTGGCCGCCTTCGGCTCTTTCTTCTGGTCGTTCACCTCTCCTTTTTCCCTTTCGAAACCTTTCTGTGCACATGCGCCGATTTTCACGTGTTCCTTTTGTCACCCTTTTTCCCCAAATGCTCAAGTCATACATCATATTGACACTGCAGAAGTCGCAGTCATTCTCATTTGCGACTCTGCAATACTGCACCCTTTGCAAAACGCTCAACTCAACTCTTTAAGGTCTTCGTCTCCTTTTCTGCCAATTATTGTTTATTGGGCTTCGAGGAACTGTTTACAACAAGACTCTATACCTCTGTAATGTGCAGGACGTAATAACCCGTAACTCTGTGTGATATGCAACCTGTCTCCTCCTATTTACTCAATTTCTGGTGTTCCGGTCCGTTTCTTCTGTGCTGTGAACGTCTATCACTGCACCTCTCCTTTTTTGCGGATTCTCAAGATTATGCGAAATCGTCTGCGCCTTTGTCCATATCGATTCCATCTACTAATTTCAAGATCTAAGCCCAGTCGATTTGCAAATGCCAAATTTACGGTGGGACTGGGTCCTGTCAATAGTCTACCACCTAATGAGCTATAAAAAAAGGAGTTATTGAATAGCCTATTTCCACTAATGAAAGAAAAACGCGAAAAACAGTGTTATAACGGTTTCGGTGATCAAACCATCGTCAGTAACAAACATTAACTATTATGTGTTTTTCGCGTTTTTTCTTGTATTAGTGGAAATAGGCTACTTTTTCAATAACTCCCTTTTGGTTTATTATTCTTTGAATAATAGACAACCCCTCAATTTGTTTTCTCTTTTACGTTTTACGGTGCGTAGATTCAGAAAATGCGATGTCCGTACGCTTCATTCTCGGTCTAAAAAATTCGTTCTTTCGCACACATGCTCCATTTGAGCCCTGGTTGTGTCCCAAAACTTTTCTGCCCGATCGGAATATATCCTAGGGTGTTATGAGTGAAAATGTGTATAAAATAGGTATTTTTTGGGATTTAAAATATATTGGAGTATAAAATTGTGGATTTCAGAACCAAGATTTGAAATACATTCCTGAAAATATCTGTACAATCATTAAACCAGTACCTATCTACCCTGCGCAGTCAAAATCCGTCAAGAGGTACGTCACAAGTGTCAACTCAACGACGCCCTTTGGAAGCTAGGCTTTTATTATAGATGTGAATTGAGCTGTTGTTTTGAATATTTTGAACGGAGTCAAAGAGGAAAAGCAACGGGAAAACATTACCAAACCATTCAAAAATCAATTCCGTGAAAAAAAGACATGATTTTCATCCAACTTTGAAATTGTTAGCAATAGAGTTTCAAGGTGTTTTACTTTTAAGTAATTCAAAGTAAGATTTTTAATTTTTCATATGGTTGCCATCGTATTATTATGAGTGGAAGCCATGAGACTATTGATAGAGGAAGTTGCCTTGTGAATATCAGGTGGAAAAACCATGGTTACCAATTCGACCGCGGGTTTAGTATTTGCGGCCTAATTATACTATTAGTGTCAGCAACCCTAGAAAGAAATAAGACAATTTAGCAGAATATATCAGACAGTTAAAACGGGACATACAAAGACTAATCAGAATGTGGTGTCTCTAGACAGAACACAATTTTTTTCTGTTTTTAGCTTGCTTTTTAAACTCTTACTCATTACCAAATTTCTCCGGAATCAGCAGTTACCTACCTAAAGTAGGTACTGCTAAACTTTTCGAGAAAAGGTCCTGGGTCCTGGGGGCAGCCACATAGAAATAGTGCGAATCATGAGCAATATTATTAACATAACACACGCAACACAAAAATCGGTGATATAGTTTTAAAAACGATGTCCGTCCGCCGTACGCCGTCCGCCGTATCACGAGTACAGGCTTCATTTTCGGTCTAAAAAAAATCATTCTTTCGCACACATGCTCCATTTGGGCCCTAGTTGTGTCCCGAAACTTTTCAGCCCGATCGGAATATACCCAGGGGTGTTATGAGTGAAAATGTGTATAAAAATAGGTACTTTTTGCGTTTTAGCAACATGTTGGTAACATGAGCTTTTAAGGTATCGTTTTTCATGTTTTTGGGGACGAGAAGACCGAATATGAAGTCGATTTTGACCAAAGAATAGAAAATTGAGGTTCTACCAGATGTTCAGCTCCCGAAATTGATTTTTTATGAGTCAAAAACCTGGGAAATCGTTTGAAATCACCATCAATTTGTATAATAACACTTGAAAAAGTGTCAACAGGTGGATCAAGACGATTAAATGGTACTATCAATGATCAGAGATAATTTATTTAAAAAAAGGAGCGTACTTTATTCGAGTTTTGGGGGCCAAAATTGGTGGAAACCACCAGAGATAGCTATTTCAATTATTTTATATGAAAGAAACAATAAATAAACAGCCAACATCTCTGTAGGTAGGTATGTCCAATGGAATAATAAACCCATGTGACAAGGACTTTGCAGCGTTTTTGAAATGGTTTTCCACGATTTCGTCGCGGGTGATCTAATTCGTAACGAGCTATTAATGGTTTGGACTGTTTTTGGTTTGGCTAGTAGTGATGGTATGACGCTCTCCCACTGAAGGCTCTATTAGAAGATTTACTACTACTTTTACGTCTCAGGTTGCCTGCTTAGTTTTGCTACGTCCCGGTTGTTGGAAACCCCCTTGTAGATCGTATTTTTCTTATTTCTGTGAAGATGTTCTACAGGAAACTCCTGGTTCCGTCCACAGTGAGCTGGAGATGGGATTTCGCGAGAGCTTGGAGAGTCATCGGCTGATTGAGTCGTTTTGAAACGAGCACGTGATTAAAACAACGAGGTCATAAACCCCCAACGAGAGGCGCTGTATCTAGAGTCATTGTCCCCATCGTTATCTTGTCGTTGGCCTTGCAAAATCGCTATCTCGAGTATCAGCTAAAAACCTCCTATGCAGGGGGGGGGGGGGGGGGGCACAGACTGCATTCTACCGACACGTTCAGCAGTAGCAGTTCATTACAAAGCAGTAAAATAGCACTTACAGTTGAGTCATTTCAACAAGGGTCTCCCTTTGTCAACTCGAATCTTCCTTTTCCGTCTGAATATTTGAACGAGGAGCCTCCACTTAGACGTGTGTTTCCATCATAACAGTTTCAATCGGTCGTCTATCCGAACATTTGGCCCTCAGATGTTGACTTTTTCGTGTATCTGGAATCTCACTGACCCCACAAATGTGGAACTTATTATCAGATTAGGACATTTGAAAAGGGAATACAGATAATGGGCGCTTCCTGAACGCCTGACATCGGACGTTATAAATTATTTACAGCAGAACACACGGAATGTTTGTTGTATGTGAGAGAACAAAAATGGTCATTCGCTCGATTCGATACGTGTTGTATCTCTTCAGCGGATTGACGGGTCGATGGACTTGGGAGAATGTCGTGGCTGTGTCGGCTCTGTCAATTTTAGATGTTCAAGCGGATTCCGCCGTTTCCGGGGGCCATTAATTTCATTGCACTACAGTGAAAAAATAGTAGTGTGGGTAGTTTTGAGTTGTTAGAAACAAACGAAAATGTGGTATAAATCCAGAATATTGAAGTTGCGAGTTTTGACCAATTTTCCATCGGTACTCATTCCCTACCACCATTTCTGGCCAAATTAAGAAGAAAACATTACAATTATTACACAGCTGCTTACTATATTCACCTGCATAGATTCCCTTTTCTGCGTAGATCACTGTTTTCAGGGATCAAACCTACCCTCGTGCTCCCCCCAGGAAAGCCCTAAATCGAGTACCTGCTGGAGCCGGCCGGGTAGTTACAGTTTCATACATCTGCGGTGGATTCAAGAATTGTCTATTTAATTATTTGTTATTATTCGTGAAGCATACCGTTTTTTCAAGTTTCAACAGTACCTATCAACCTAGAAATTTCAACTCCTATTTTTCACCCCTTAGAGATGACTGACAGTGACGCCGAGCTTGGCGGCCCAAGTAGGCGCCAAGTGGGACCTGCAAAACATAATTATTTCATAATTTGGTTCATGGTAACTAAGAAAAAAAAATCGAATTACGGCGGACCGTCAGAACTTTGTATGTATGTTCCATTTTTTATTCTACTTACCTTCCAACGGAAACCATCAAATTGTGGTGTGTGGGGGGGGGGGGGGGGTATTTTTTAATGCTCGATTCCAAAGGTTTATTAATTAAAATAATCAACCAAAAGTCGGTTCAATTTTGAACAAACATTTCCGGCAGTTTAGTCTTCCTCTCCACCTTTCCAACAGATATATATTATGCCAGCCTGATTTCCAGTTTTTCACAGATGAAGTACCTACTCATTTCAGAATGAAAAATCTTACCACCTTTCTGCATTCAAAAATGCATCCAATGTTTTTATATAATATAAGCCGGTCTAAATTGGCTAAAAGTAGGTAGCTAGTAGTGTTTTGTGGAAAAATCAGCAAAATCATTCAGTTTTTTGGTTCTTGGTCAAGATCTAATTTTTTCCAGGGGAACCGTTCGCATATCTTTCGATACATGGTTTCGGGAGGGTACAAGCTGCAGTTACTGCGCTATTCTTCATAGAAGGACCTTTTACGCTATGCGGGTGTTTCCTACTGCAATAACCCACAATGTAATGTGTATGATTCACACCATCGGATGTAATAGATTCTGCCATTTATTTCAACTCATTTCCTAACTACCTACGTAATTTTGGTTTATTTTTTCAGTAATGAACCTTTGGAATCGAGCATGAACCAATTATCCCCCCCCCCCCCACCCCATATCAAAAGTTGAAGGTTTCCATTTCAGGGTACGTAGAATACGAAACTAGGATTTAAAAAAAAATTGGTGTCCGTCCCCCGTACGTCGATTTTTCTTAGTTTCCATGAACGAAAATTGAAGAAATTTGGTTTGTGGGTCCCGCGAAGCACGAGGTTAATGTCGGTCATCTCTAAGGGTGAAAAATAGGAGTTAAAATTTCATGGCGCCGTTATCTCCAATTTGTTTACGTTTTTATATTGATCTCGAATTTGAGAATTTTTTTAGACCACCCGAAGCATCGTACGTTCAGCCGTTTGCACCGAATGCTTCGGCAAAGTGATCGTGAGTGAAAAGGTATCCGTCCCGCCCAGATATCATTGCTAAGGAACAGCTGATTATAGTCACACGTAGCTGTATGAAATCGAGTACCTATGTTGTTCCGAGGTATTACCTGTTTAATTTGAAGAAATATGGTTATTTCGGATTTCACTGATAGGTTGGATATACGTAACAAACGTTACATGCTGCATGAAAACAACAGCTAATAATTAATTATAGAGTTCTTGAATCCACCGCATATTTATGAAACTGTGATTCCCCGGCAGGATCCAGTACTCGATTTAGGGTTTTCCTGCTGGGGAGCACGATGGTATTGACCTCCGAAAACAGTGACCTACGCAGAAGGGGCATCTATACAGGTAAATAATAAACCGTTGTGTAATAATTTGCAGCGTTTTTAAGCAAATCCAAGGTCATCTTTTCGAGTGCCCAATTGCAGGAGTAAAGTCAGAGCATTGTCAAGAAATGAACGTAATTTTTTGCCCGAGTTCCGGTGCTCTGGTTACGTCTGTAGGGTTCAGTCTGTGCGAGGTTCAAAAACCGTAGGTCATGGTAGGGATGAGTAGACGAGAGAATCGGGTTATCGAACTGTGGCGTTTCTCCCGCGTTTTCTTAAATAAGAAATCGGGTGAGTGGTGTTTCAGGTGGGATGACGGAGGGGTGTTTTTACCCCGTTGCCATTGGCTACCCCCCCCCCCCCCCCCGGGCCCTTCAGTCTCCTGTGAAGTGAACGACCTCGAAAGATTTCTCCAGGAGAGAAGATCCTGGAAGGCCTTTTCCCGTGGGTTACCTAACTCGTGGTGGGGGCTTACCGAAATTGTTAGAAAACTGAGGTGAGAGCCGCCAAGTTGCATAAGCCCCCCCCCCCCCCCCCCCGTTTTCTTTCTACCGACCTCCTACACTTTCTCCGCGGGTCTGGTTTCCGCGGGTTCGTTGCCCCCGGTGACAGGCCTTCTGGGGGGGGGGGGGGGGGGGTTCTCAAGGAGAGTTCGTTGAACCTGATCCATCTCGTTTGGTCCGGTGGTGGGGGTTTTAGTTGTGAACCCCGGGTTCTTGATTGGTAGTGGGGGCGTCTTTACCTTTCCTTCTTGGAACCGTCAGGGCTGATAACCTCTTCCACGGCCCACTCCGTCAAGTGTATTTTTACGGGTCACCTTTTGTGGCCATTGATCACGAAACGCCCTGCTCGGCCAAATCCACCACTTCACAAACCTTCACGATACCGTTGTGCTCCCTTCCAACTAACTGGTGCCCAATAACAGGCGCAGGATTGGAAATTCTGTCCGTTAATTAGAGATGTCTGATATCGAGCATACGGGACACACCCACAGCCCACTCGATACCGAAAATGATTCCCTCTTATGAGAGCCAAAAGGTATGGAGTTGCGTCTCACTACAAAAACACACTATTTTTGGTTTACTATTTTCAATAATAAACCTTTGGAAATAAGCATGAAACACAATTTTAGCCCCCCCCCCCCCCCCCCCTCCACCTCGAAATTTGGTTTCCGTTTCAAGGTACCTAGGTAGAATCCGAAAATGGAATTAAAAACGCTGCAAATTATTACACAACGGTTTATTATTTACCTGTATTCCTCTTTTCTGTGGTCAGTACCTACCCTCGAGTCCCCCCAGGAGAGCCCTAAATCGAGTGCTGGAGACGAGAATTACAGTTTCATAAAAATGCGCAGGATTCAATCATTAATTATTTGTTGTTATTCATGAAGCATAACGTTTGTTCAAGTTCCGAAAGTACCTTCAAAATCCAGTAGAGCCATCATTCTTCAAATGAAATAATATCACAGGGCACCCAACTCGATTTCATACAGCAATCCGTGATTACAATCAGCTGTTCCCTAGCAATGATATCTGGGCCGGATTTATACCTTTCCATTCACCAGCACATTAACAAAGCTCTTCGATGCTTAAAAAAAAAAATTCTTTAGTTTGAGACCAACTGGAAAACGATACCAAGCTCTCTAAAACAAAACAAAAAAAAACCTCGAAAACCCCTATTTCTACACACATAACACCCCTGGGTGTATTCCGATCGGGCTGCAAAGTTTCGGGACACTACTAGGGAAGTGGAGCCTGTGTGCGAATGAACGAAGTTTTTAGACCGAAAATGAAGTAGTTATGCGTGGTACGGCGGACGGACATTGCATTTTTGGAATCTGCGCACCTTGAAACGTGAAAAAAAAAATGTTTGAGGGGTGTTATAAAAATTTTTTGCTGCGCGATTACATGGGTGTATTATTCACCGAATAATAAACCAAAATCGGGCGAATTACGCCTCCAGTGTGTAGGCACTGGAGGTTTCTGCCATTTGTGGGGAAGAGGAGTTCGGTCAGTGTGTCAGTGAGCCTCTCACGCCTATAAATATTGTTCCTAAAATCTGTTTGGTGACCAAGATGGTAAGAGGGAGGTGGAGGGGGCCAAAAGCGGGGTCAGAGACCTCGCTTTTGGCCCCCTCCACCTCCAACGCCCACTCAAAAGCGTTGACGTAGGCTGCCTATCTGGGTGGAGGCTGTTGGAACTGGGGCTCGGGGGTTTTGTAACGAGGTCGACGCCCTCTCTGTCCCCTTCCACCGATGCCTCACGGTGTATCTGTGGCCCGTTGCGACTTTGTTAGTAGTTTTCGTCGTCGGAGGAGGAAAAGGAGGGGTTGAGGGGGGCAGAGGTTACTGACCCCCATCTGGTTAAATATCAGCCGTTTCTTTGAACGCATTCGGATTATTTGTCAGTTTCACCAACCGAAGGATGGAATTTTTTCCCCATTTCGTAAATCTGGCACACGCATCTGGCCAGGGCAACCTGACCTGTCTTGGAAATTCACACAAACAAAACTCCATCCAATTTGAATTGCCAGTACAATGATATGAACACCTAAAGAGATCCAAACACAATAATAAATTAACTTAAACATGGAATACGAAAATACCTACCACACTACCACTTAACCAACCTGTATGTGCCTGTGTGGGGTTTCATGTCTATTAATTTACTCATTAATACCTATTCATTACTTGTAACAAACATTCCCACAAAAAGCATGTACTAACATAACATCCGTTGTCACAATCAAATTCCTTCATTTGCATGTAGTTCTTAACAAGACTTCAAATTTCTGACACAACTGAGCCATACCAAACCACTACATACGAGACAATTGGACCCGTTGCGTTTGTTTACTAAATACGATCAAATGAGTGTTATTTAAATTTTACAA